>JAWQFJ010000997.1:0-132500 GCA_034096865.1 Theodoxus fluviatilis
TTAGTATGCCTGGCAAGGGTTGCAATTGTAGCGGTCTTCCCTATGCACCCACTGAAACATTGTTCCTGATTCTAAATTAGAAATTGGTCACTTGTACTTAAAAAATAAGTGTGTCACGGTGTTATGTTATGAACATCCAATGACCTATTTATAGGTGTACAAAGAGTTAATTAAAAAAAAATTCTTCTGCTTTTCTGATGTACATTGGTTGGATTAGGCCGTGTAAATATGTCTCTGGATGCAACAGGTGTGTTTAAATGGGAAATGTGTAACTTTTTCAAAAGGTTACGAGACATGACTCATGTCACAGCTTAGTGCCCAACTCTGTACTCTTGACCATATACACAGCCTGAGGTCAACGTCCTATCTATTTTCAAACTGTAAACCTAAAGCACTGCGCTCAGGTTCTGAGGAGGCATTTTCTTCGGGCAATGTTTTTACCTCGTCAATTCAGATGAATTAGTATTGGAGATACTAGCACTGCATTCATTGATATCCTACTGTTTTCGAGAGCAGTGCAAGTTGCCAAATAGACCACTTGATAGTCCTGCTGCCATCTTCGAAATGGCACATGTGCAGTACGCACTAACCTGCTCTACATGTAAACAAAGGATCTCTGTGCATGAAAGAGTATATATACTTGGTGAACATTACGATGCACTTGCCTCTCTGTGTGACTGCATTAGTTCAATGTCTACGATGTACCAAAACTAAACATTACGATGCACTTGCCTCTCTGTGTGACTGCATTAGTTCAATGTCTACGATGCACCAAAACTAAACATTACGATGCACTTGCCTCTCTGTGTGACTGCATTAGTTCAATGTCTACGATGTACCAAAACTAAACATTACGATGCACTTGCCTCTCTGTGTGACTGCTTAGTTCAATGTCTACGATGTACCAAAACTAAACATTACGATGCACTTGCCTCTCTGTGTGACTGCTTAGTTCAATGTCTACGATGTACCAAAACTAAACATTACGATGCACTTGCCTCTCTGTGTGACTGCATTAGTTCAATGTCTACGATGTACCAAAACTAAACATTACGATGCACTTGCCTCTCTGTGTGACTGCATTAGTTCAATGTCTACGATGTACCAAAACTAAACTAAAGTTTTTCCAGGAACTTCCTTTTCCTTCCATCTTGTCTAAAATATTAAGATCTCATAATGATGTGCACTCATAGTCAGACAGTGTGAGATGTGCACTCATAGTCAGACAGTGTGAGATGTGCACTCATAGTCAGACAGTGTGAGATGTGCACTCATAGTCAGACAGTGTGAGATGTGCACTCATAGTCAGACAGTGTGAGATGTGCACTCATAGTCAGACAGTGTGAGATGTGCACTCATAGTCAGACAGTGTGAGATGTGCACTCATAGTCAGACAGTGTGAGATGTGCACTCATAGTCAGACAGTGTGAGATGTGCACTCATAGTCAGACAGTGTGAGATGTGCACTCATAGTCAGACAGTGTGAGATGTGCACTCATAGTCAGACAGTGTGAGATGTGCACTCATAGTCAGACAGTGTGAGATGTGCACTCATAGTCAGACAGTGTGAGATGTGCACTCATAGTCAGACAGTGTGAGATGTGCACTCATAGTCAGACAGTGTGAGATGTGCACTCATAGTCAGACAGTGTGAGATGTGCACTCATAGTCAGACAGTGTGAGATGTGCACTCATAGTCAGACAGTGTGAGATGTGCACTCATAGTCAGACAGTGTGAGATGTGCACTCATAGTCAGACAGTGTGAGATGTGCACTCATAGTCAGACAGTGTGAGATGTGCACTCATAGTCAGACAGTGTGAGATGTGCACTCATAGTCAGACAGTGTGAGATGTGCACTCATAGTCAGACAGTGTGAGATGTGCACTCATAGTCAGACAGTGTGAGATGTGCACTCATAGTCAGACAGTGTGAGATGTGCACTCATAGTCAGACAGTGTGAGATGTGCACTCATAGTCAGACAGTGTGAGATGTGCACTCATAGTCAGACAGTGTGAGATGTGCACTCATAGTCAGACAGTGTGAGATGTGCACTCATAGTCAGACAGTGTGAGATGTGCACTCATAGTCAGACAGTGTGAGATGTGCAATTTGAATTACCCGTTAAGACGACCGGTGTTTACTAGGTCACTCAAGGAGTTTATTCATTTACATAACTGAAACCATAATCAAGTTAACGTCATCTGTTGATGTGGCCCATTTCTGAAATTTGAAGAAGTATGTTTAACATGTACAGAATAGATATCCAAATAGAAGTTCATGGTTGGTTTTGTTCATTGCGGCCAGTGATGTCATTAAAACATTTTTAGATCAACAATATCAAAAGGAAGAGGCTATTATTCGTCCACTGCAGCCAGTTATGTTATTAGATCTTTTTTAATTTTTAGATCAACAGCATCATGAAGAAGGTCAGGCTAGTGCTGTGTCACGTTTTCAGTACATAGTCCATCCTCGGAGCACTGGTTTGAGTTGTGGCAAACTCCATGACTTTCGCAAATAGTAGCCTATCACCCTAAAGTCGATAGCTTCCAATGCTGTAGCCGATAATCAGGTATTGAAATGCCATTGCGACAGACCCAAAAGAACGATCACACCAAAATGAAGCGTTTATCTTGCAGTGATCGTGTGTGTATCATCACTTGCGGCCATTTGAGGATGGCATTGTTTACACGTACATTAGCAACAGTCGATGACAATTGAAAACTCCAATCATGTGGTACTGCTACAGAACATCATGTAGTGCTGGAACTATCAAGTGGTCTATTGGCCTAAAGAGATTATTTTCAAACACTTCACACAACTTCCAAAGAACAAAATCTTTCAGTTGAACCCAAGTGTGCCTGCTGATGACCATTTTCCGCAGGAATTCCACAAAAATTTCTTTAAAAACTTCATCCCATCATGAACTCCACTGTAAATCTGCTGTTCATGGAATGCCATAATTCCAACAGGAGCACAATTTCCAGGATGAAAAACGGTATGACACAAGACTTCATTCCATCAGAATTGAATCCAAGTGATCATTAATGCTTGCTTTTGGTTTTCTTTCTTGTATTCTTTCCTGGTCTCCTGTTCTTGCCTCCCTGCAAAGATATGAAACAAGAATAAGAAACAAATACACACACACACAAACACACACACACACACACACATACACAAACACACACACGCGCACACACACACACGCGCACACACACACACGCGCACACACACACACACACACACACAAACCATACATATCAAATCATCCACTGACAATGCAGCATTGTAAATAAAACGTGTCACAGAGGCCAAGCTTGGTTTTAATCCAAATTAAAACAATGAAAAAAGTTTTCCCAATAAATACGCAGGAAAAACAAGACTGGATTAGCCCTTCTGGCTCTGAGACAAATGGTCCAATTAAAAAACTTCACAACCTACATTGTAAAGGTATGTATTCAAAATTAGATAAGGTAAATGAACTCTGCAGATGGGAACTTTGTAGAAAATATCAAAATATTTGGAAGACAGACTTGATGAAGAAGTATGAAGTGGTGAAAAATGGATGCAGTACCAGAACTCAGCCAAACACTCATGATAGCATGAACCATCAAGGGACCCAACTCCTACTTGCAAAAAATTGTTATCTCCCATTGCGTCCCCAAAATTATACGATTTGAATGGGTACGCGAAAGCTTCGTTCTTATTGGCCGGATGATTGAAAATGCAATTAATGCTGATAGAAGAGACATAGCCCGAGGGGTGCACCAAAATGAGGAGCAGACCAGCTTCCAATTTACCGAAAAGTATCATAAAGGAAAAGTTAGGAAAACTCGTTTAATGCTACAGAAGCACTGCACCACTCCAAAATAACTATTTTAAAGTGCCCTAATATTAGCAATACCAAAGTGAGCCAATTGGCTGTCCGCTGGGTGGAATTTCCCCAATTTTACCCTATGTTTCTCCTTTCATCTCTCTGTGTGTATGGCGATGTATGAAATAAAATTTATACTGGATGAAAGTTTATTCTTCTCTTTTACTCTGTTACATTATTTTTTAGTTTGATAGCTCAACAAATTGGGGAAATCGTAGTTTGAAAAAGTGATGTGTGCGTCGCTGCGAGAATGGCTGCCGGGCTTGGGCCAGTCCATTTTCCGATGGTAAGCTTCTTTTCGCTTCAAATCGCATTGAGTGAAAGCATTGCACCTAAAAATAACCACCAATGAATGAAAGAGGAAGTTGTGAGCCTCGTTTCCGTATTTTTCATTCATTGAAACTCGCACGCNNNTTGGCGGGTAAATGATGGCACTGTTTTAAAATGATTACCTTGCATGCAATGGACCAAGTTTGGAAGAAATCTTAGAATGCAGTCATCGACGTGACACCAAGAATGTCTTTATGACTTGAAGTCCCATCCAGTTGTCGATTTTCGTGACCGTACCTCCAGCTTCTGGTTGGCATTCATTCATTCAAGATGCGGCAAACTTTGACTTCGCACCAAAGATCCTATACATGATAATTTGTTCACACTGTGTTCTCTTCTTCTCGATCGTGGTTTTACCTACTAGCTGTACTCCTGTAGACGACAAATTAAGTGATCGAAGCATGTGGGGCATAAAAAAAGAGGGCCAGGTGTTGGAGTGGGGGTAAAGGCAATTGGGGAGGGGGGGGGGGGGCGGGGGGTGAAGGGAAAGAAGTTGGGGTAGTGTGTTAAGTAGGGGTGGGGATTCGAAGGAGTGGGAGAACGAAGGGGTGGGGAGTTGGGATGAGGAGGAAGGCAGATAATTATGTGTTCAGTACAGCATCTGAACGTGCTTCATCAAACGTGAAATGCTGTATAAGCAGAACAGTAACAATATGATATAATTATGACCGATTACCTTTACCAGGGTGGGGGGCGAGAGGGGTGGGGTGGGGATCGAGCCGGGGATCGAGGGCTTTCACATCATATCTTAATTAGCAGTGCATATAGCATGACTAGTTTTCATACACAGAGCCGAAGCCCTGTGAGGCACAGGTCGACAGAAAATGTGGGACCACAGGCGGGGATAGAACCCGCGAAGGTAGTAGAGAATCACCAAAGATCATATGTATTTACATTTATAAGGTATCACTATATTATATAGTATATATCAGCCGGTGCGTGCGTGGCTGCAGTGGAAGCTAGTTTGATCGAGTGCTTTCGTACGTGGCAGGCTGGAGTAACTTAACGGAGTTTAAAAAAATGCTCTGTCCTCATCCTTGAACAGACTTATATAAATCAGTCACTCCACTCAGATCTCCCATCGAGAAACCGCCATTATTCATTATCATCGATTCCGGTTCGGTGATAATTTCATCAGTTCGTGTGGGCCGCGGTGACCTATCTTTTGCCCCGTGTACGTCCCTCCATGAATACCGCGTACACTTTACTAGGTCTGTCAGAGGACCCAGTACTTGGACAAACTTTCATTGGCCCGTTGCCAACAAACCAAACAATAGGCAGGGATCCCTCCCCCCCCCACCCCCCCCCCCCCCCCCCCCCCCCCTGAAACAAATAAATCAGCACTCACTTATTGAAATGCTTGGCAGAATATCCCCCTCACCCCCACCCACCCAATAAATATATATAAAATCGACGTATTGATTTAGCACGGGGTTTTCGCGCGAAAAATGTCTTTCATAAACTATATCTCGATCTGTCACTGTGAAAACCAAACAGATAATTATAAGGTACTATTTGGGAAGCCAGGGTGGGGGGTAAGTTTGGGTGATGAGTGCATGCAATGCTTAGAGGCAGTTTGGTCTTCATTTATATATTATTCGCCTTATGCATGAAGCAGCTTGGGTAACATGAAACTATGCAAAGTGACACAAAGACCAGTCACAAAGTCATCCTGTCATGTTGTGACTGAGTGACAGACACTTGGGAGAATCGCCAGGTGCACTCAGCAGTTGCCTCCCTTCCTCTCGTGTTGCCCACTGACCAATCAGAACGCGTATGGAGGCATGGCCTGAGCGGACGATGTATTTGACAGCACAGGCGCGTTAGATATAATTGTATTTACCTCCAAGGTGATCAATATACCCATCACAGGTCACGAATGATCGTTAGCTTGATGGCCTTGGCCCAAGACAGGTTTGCTGCACCCGTGTCTTTCAGAGGAGAATTTCATTCGCCTTCACTGGAGTGATTTGTCTTCCGCTACTCTCCGGCTTTAAACTAAAGAGTTTAAGAGCTACCACCAAAGCTACCACTGCAAGAGTCTGCGAGTGTTGAGTAAAGCTTATCAGAAAGTTGGATTCGCTGAATCGGCAATGTCGGAATTCCTTAAATCGTTCGCTCATCCTGATGAGTTGCTAGCGTTGTTGAAATTCAAACTCGGAGGATGCAGCGCTGTCATGCCCAAGTGCGACCAGGTAAATATCGACTGCTTGTGGGGAAGTTGTGCTCCTCCAATGTGAATGTCTCGAACAGTGTAGACTGTAGTGAGGCACGTCTGTTGGAAAGTGATCTCTCTCTCTCTCTCTCTCTCTCTCTCTCTCTCTCTCTCTCTCTCTCTCTCTCTCTCTCTCTCTCTCTCTCTCTCTCTCTCTCTCTCTCTCTCTCTCTCTCTCTCTCTCTCTCTCTCTCTCTCTCAGTTCGACCACTAAGCTCATGTCTGTGATGACAGTAATTCCCCAAAATACCCCTACTTAAAAGGAAGCTGGGAACAGGCCTATAAATCTGACTTGTGACGATCTTTTGTCAGGCCACCATGTCTCCAACGCTGGCCACCTGCTACACGTACCTCAACCTTACCAGCCGCAGCTTTGCTGCCGTCATCCAGGCGCTGGATGGGGGACTCAGGTATGGAAACTGCAAGCAGGATGGTCTTTGTCAGTTTGTGGTGCCATTTTTTTTCCATGCCACAATCCAGTCTGTGTGATTTCACAGCATCCAGTAAAGCTGAGTAAGAAAATATGCTCTGTGTAAATCAGAACATATCACATATTGCATGATCACCCATTTCTAAATTTCAAATCTTACAATTACATACATGGGAATTCCTCTCCCTCCCAAATCTATCCCTATCACTCTCCCTCTTCCTCAGTTTTCCCCTTCCCTTCTTGCCCCTTTTCTCCTACAGGCACATAGGTAGATGAAGGTGCTCTTTCTTGTAGTGTGACTTTTCCACCCATTGATGAGTGCTCAAACTGGACACACACACACACACACACACACACACACACACACACACACACACACACACACATATATATATATATATATATATATATACAAACTCACCTCCCCACCTCCCCACCCACCACTCCTACTCTCTCTCTCTCTCTCTCTCTCTCGTCCTCCTCTCTCTCACACTCTCTCTCTCTCTCATCTCTCTCTCCTCTCTATCATCTCATCTCTCTACTCTCTCATCTCTCTCTCTCTCTCTCTCTATCACACACACTCACTCTAGCCATCACTCACTCACTCACTCACTCACTCACTCACTCACTCACTCACTCACTCACTCACACTCACTCACTCACTCACTCACTCACTCACTCACTCACTCACTCACTCACTCACTCACTCACTCACTCACTCACTCACTCACTCACTCACTCACTCACTCACTCATGTGAAAACAATTCTTTTATGTTAACTTTTGCTGTAATAGTTGTTTTGTCCATTTTAACATATTTGGAAAAGAAGTCTATAGTAACAAACTTTTTTTTTTAGTCACTGCACTCAGGTCACCAGACACTCTATGATTATGGAATAGACTGATTGAAAGTAGCATCCAAGTCACCCCAAGCAAGGAGCATCACAACCCCTTCGTACCTTGCACTGTTGGGCATGCTGCTTAGCCTGCCTAGGTGGCAAATGAAAGGCCGGTGTCAACATGTCTCAAGCATTTGACTGCCTTTACATCAGCTTGAATCATTTTGACATGCGTTGACATCGGCCTAGTCCTCACAAGCTTGCATAGCTGGGTGTGTTGCTTAGCCATCCTAGTTGGCAAATGAAAGGCCAATGTCAAAGTGTGTCAAACATTTAACTGCCTTTACATCAGCTCTAATCATTTTGACATGCGTTGACATCGGCCTAGTCCTCAAAAGATCTTGCAAGATTCTTAGCGTAAGCAATGCACCCTAGGAGTCGCTGCATTGAATGGTGTGTTGCTTTCCCTTGCAGGAACGCAGTGTGTATTTTCTACCTGGTGCTACGCGCGCTGGACACGGTGGAGGACGACATGACCATTCCCACGGAGGAGAAGGTGGCCATGCTGAAAGTCTTCCACACACACCTGCAGGACCCTGAGTGGCGCTACTTGCGCTCCCAGGAAAAAGACAAAATTGTCTTGGAGGACTTCCCTTCGGTGAGTGGTCAGGCTAGTTGGTAGGCAGGCATGCATGCATGTGTGTACACACACACACACACACACACACACACACACACACACACACACACACACATACACACACATACACACACACAGACAAGCACACACACAGAGAAGCACACACACAGACAAGCACACACAGGAGTATGCATGCACACATACACACACAGGCATGCCCACACTTGCACATGTACATACACACATACATACATACATACACACATACATACATACATACATACATACATACATACATACATACATACATACATACATACATACATACATACATACATACATACATACATACATACATACATACATACATACATACACAAACACGGACAAGCACTCACAGACAAGCACACACAAACACATGTACACACACACACACACACACACACATTCAAACACATGCACACTCCCACACATACAAACTACACATACTTACACATACAGACGGGCTCACACAGGGTTAGACATCAAAGCATGCTGAGAGTGAGGGATAAACAAAAAGGGAAGGAAGAGAGAAAGTTAAACATAGAGATGTAAACACAAACACACACACACAAACAAACAGAGAGTTAGGGAGGAATAGACCAAGAAGCCAGAGATGTGTAGAAGGCCATACATAACCACCCACTGACACACATTTAATTATACATGCATGCATATTTTTATAACACAGACTTGCACTGGGTTGAAAATAGTTGGAGATAAATCACAGAGAGAGAGAGAATACAAAAAGATGCCTTGTTTTCACAGCCATGAACTAGTGTGTATCACGAAGAAAGGTACACTGTGATCTAGTTGGTGCTTTCATAGAGCTGAGGTTGCCGATGTGAAAAGAATCTAATGGTGAGCATGTGTTTCTGTGTTCAGTACATGGTTTACCCCTTACACACCCAAGTCGGATGTCTGTATGATTCTCATCTAGGACACTTTAAGGACAGAAACATTATGGCTGACATGAAAACTGCTCTCCCATGCATTTTATTTTCTATCAGCATAAAGGACTGACTTTGGCCAATTTTCCCTGTAGAACCTGTGCTTTCATTATGTCAGTCACTGACACTAAAAGGGTTGAGAATTTTGGATTTGGCATTGTTTCTGATGAATTCTTTTTTTTAAACCTTTACTTCGATGTTTGTGAACTTGAATTCTGTCATTCTCTGTACAGATCTCCCATGAGTTTCGGCAGCTGGACAAGATGTACCAGGAGGTGATCGCAGACATCTGCAAGAAGATGGGGCATGGCATGACCGTCTTCATGGAAGGAGAAGTTGACACCTTGCAGGACTGGAATGAGGTCAGTTACTCCAACCCCCCCAACCCCCTGTTTTTCTTTCTTGTAAATATTATTTGTTTTGTTTTTTGTACATATTTTTTGCAACGTGATGTGCCTTGATGAACTACATCTCACAAACCCCTGGAACCCTTTTAATCATCTTTGTGTCACAAACTTCCATGTAGAGAAATCAAGTTCGGGATTCTTCAACCAAATGTGCAATTCAACCCAGTTGCATGAAAGTGTAATGTATGACAACCCTGCCTAACAGATGTTCATAGTTATAACTCTGATGTGATATATACCAAGATTTTATGCAGTCTGAGATGCCGCCATTGATTTAGTGTGGTCCATCATACTCATAGTAGACTTGAATGAACAGTATATTATAAGTTTTCTCTTTGGTCCAACCGCAGTAGATTTTTTTAATCAGTTGATAAATCAAAAGAAAAAATAATTATGGTTAAGATGATATGGCCAAAAAAAAAGGGGGGGGTCGGTAGGTCGGCTTCAACTTTTTATTTTTCTTCTTTGTAGAAGAGGCCAGATCAAACATAAACCAAACTTTCTTTCGCTGAACATTTAGTAAAATTTCACTGAAATAGTGGATTCCCTGAGTGCACATAGGGCGGGGAAGATGGGACAGCATGCAACTCATTCCCCATCAATTTCTTTCCTTCCTTTTTTTCTGTGTGTAAGTGTTGTGTGTGTAAGTGCTGTGTATGAGTGCTGTGTGTTTAAGTGCTGTGTGTTCAAATACTGTGTGTTTAAGTGCTGTGTGTTCAAATACTGTGTAAGTGCTGTGTGTTCTAGTGCTGTGTGTAAGTGCTGTGTGTAAGTGCTGTGTGTAGTTCTGTGTAGTGCTGTGTGTAGTCCTGTGTGTAGTGCTGTGTGTAGTGCTGTGTGTAGTGCTGTGTGTAGTGCTGTGTGTAGTGCTGTGTGTAGTGCTGTGTGTAGTGCTGTGTGTAGTGCTGTGTGTAGTGCTGTGTGTAGTGCTGTGTGTAGTGCTGTGTGTAGTGCTGTGTGTAGTGCTGTGTGTAGTGCTGTGTGTAGTGCTGTGTGTACGTGCTGTGTGTAGTGCTGTGTGTAGTGCTGTGTGTAGTGCTGTGTGTAGTGCTGTGTGTAGTGCTGTGTGTAGTGCTGTGTGTAGTGCTGTGTGTAGTGCTGTGTGTAGTGCTGTGTGTAGTGCTGTGTGTAAGTGCTGTGTGTGTAAGTGCTGTGTGTGTAAGTGCTGTGTGTGTAAGTGCTGTGTGTGTAAGTGCTGTGTGTGTAAGTGCTGTGTGTGTAAGTGCTGTGTGTGTAAGTGCTGTGTGTGTAAGTGCTGTGTGCTTAATGCATCAGTGACTGTACTGTGCTGCTTGTTGAATGCTTCCTTGATGTTACAGTGCTGTCTGCAGCATGTTACAGTGCTGTCTGCAGCATGTTACTGTGCTGTCTGCAGCATGTTACAGTGCTGTCTGCAGCATGTTACAGTGCTGTCTGCAGCATGTTACTGTGCTGTCTGCAGCATGTTACAGTGCTGTCTGCAGCATGTTACTGTGCTGTCTGCAGCATGTTACAGTGCTGTCTGCAGCATGTTACAGTGCTGTCTGCATCATGTTACTGTGCTGTCTGCAGCATGTTACAGTGCTGTCTGCAGCATGTTACAGTGCTGTCTGCAGCATCTTACAGTGCTGTCTGCAGCATGTTACAGTGCTGTCTGCAGCATGTTACTGTGCTGTCTGCAGCATGTTACAGTGCTGTCTGCAGCATGTTACAGTGCTGTCTGCAGCATGTTACAGTGCTGTCTGCAGCATGTTACAGTGCTGTCTGCAGCATGTTACAGTGCTGTCTGCAGCATGTTACAGTGCTGTCTGCAGCATGTTTGTTACAGTGCTGTCTGCAGCATGTTACAGTGCTGTCTGCAGCATGTTACTGTGCTGTCTGCAGCATGTTACAGTGCTGTCTGCAGCGTGTTACTGTGCTGTCTGCAGCATGTTACAGTGCTGTCTGCAGCATCTTACAGTGCTGTCTGCAGCATGTTACTGTGCTGTCTGCAGCATGTTACAGTGCTGTCTGCATCATGTTACTGTGCTGTCTGCAGCATGTTACAGTGCTGTCTGCAGCATGTTACAGTGCTGTCTGCAGCATGTTACAGTGCTGTCTGCAGCATGTTACAGTGCTGTCTACAGCATGTTACAGTGCTGTCTGCAGCATGTTTGTTACAGTGCTGTCTGCAGTATGTTACAGTGCTGTCTGCAGCATGTTACAGTGCTGTCTGCAGCATGTTACAGTGCTGTCTGCAGCATGTTACAGTGCTGTCTGCAGCATGTTACAGTGCTGTCTGCAGCATGTTTGTTACAGAGCTGTCTGCAGCATGTTACAGTGCTGTGCACTGACCATTCCACTTTCAGCTGTCTTGTTAGCTTGACTTCAAGCTGCTTCAGCACTGTGCACCATGTTTGCAGTGATGTTTGAGCACTGCGTTTTGTGTTTCAGCTCTGCATTTTCCAACTGCCCTCTTCCCCTTTTCAGTACTGCCACTACGTCGCAGGCCTTGTGGGGATCGGACTGAGTCGTCTGTTCTCGGCCTCCAAGCTGGAGTCGGAGCAAGTGGGGCGCGACACAGAGCTTGCCAACAACATGGGGCTGTTCCTGCAGAAGACCAACATCATCCGTGATTACCTGGAGGACGTGCAAGATGGCCGACACTTCTGGCCACGCGCTGTGAGTCCTGACTGTAGTGTGGTGGTTGTGGTAGTGGTTGTTATGGAGGTTGTTGTTTTGTA
This sequence comes from Theodoxus fluviatilis, assembly GCA_034096865.1. NCBI lineage: Eukaryota > Metazoa > Mollusca > Gastropoda > Cycloneritida > Neritidae > Theodoxus > Theodoxus fluviatilis. The sequence goes on from JAWQFJ010000997.1 coordinate 12,426, forward strand.
TTCTAGTCTTTGTTGTTGCCATGTTTCTTAGTCATTATTGTGTTTTCTAGTCAATTTTTTTTTCTCTCATACTTTTTTTCTAGTTGTTGTTGTGTTTTTTCTAGTTTGTGTTATTGCTGCTGCTCTTGTTATGTATGGTGCAGCTCACTGTCATCGTCGTCTTCTTCTCCTTACTCCTTCCTCCATACTCTATCCACATCCTCCTCCCTCTTCCTCCTCCCTCCCTCCTCCTTCTCCTCCCTCCCTCCTTCTCCTCCATCCCTCCTCCTCCCTCCCTCCCTCCTCCTCCCTCCCTCCCTCCCTCCTCCTCCCTCCCTCCCCCCCTCCCTACCCCCCTCCCTCCCTCCCTCCCTCCCTCCCTCCCTGTGTGGAGCAAGTATGGCAAGGAGTTGTATTTTGTGCAACACACATGTGGAAATCCTAGCTCCATCACTCATGTCCTTTCACTGTGTGTAGGTGTGGAGCAAGTATGGAAGGGAGTTGTATTTTGTGCAACACACATGTGGAAATCCTGGCTCCATCACTCATGTCCTTTCACTGTGTGTAGGTGTGGAGCAAGTATGGAAGGGAGTTGTATTTTGTGCAACACACATGTGGAAATCCTGGCTCCATCACTCATGTCCTTTCACTGTGTGTAGGTGTGGAGCAAGTATGGAAGGGAGTTGTATTTTGTGCAACACACATGTGGGAATCCTAGCTCCATCACTCATGTCACTGTGTGTAGGTGTGGAGCAAGTATGGAAGGGAGTTGTATTTTGTGCAACACACATGTGGAAATCCTGGCTCCATCACTCATGTCCTTTCACTGTGTGTAGGTGTGGAGCAAGTATGGAAGGGAGTTGTATTTTGTGCAACACACATGTGGAAATCCTAACTCCATCACTCATTTCACTGTGTGTAGGTGTGGAGCAAGTATGGCAAGGAGCTGAAGGACCTGCGACAGCCAGAGAAGCAAGCGGACGCCCTGGCCTGTCTCAATGAGCTGGTGACCAACGCACTGCAGCTCCTGCCAGACTGCATTACCTACATGTCCCGCCTCCGCAACCAGTCCGTCTTCAACTTCTGTGCCATCCCTCAGGTAACCATAGTTACCAGTCCGTCTGAACTTCTGTGCCATCCCTCAGGTAACCATAGTTACCAGTCCGTCTGAACTTCTGTGCCATCCCTCAGGTAACCATAGTTACCAGTCTATCCATTGCTGTCCTTCTGGTAGGCTACCAGTCAGTTCTCAACTTCTGTGCCATTTCTCAGATAACCATGGTTACCAGTGCATCGTATACTAGATCCCCCTGTGGGTTCGGGGTAAGAATTGACCCACCGCGACTCCCTACGCGATTCGTAAGAGGCGAATGACTAGGGACACCGTGACTTGATTTGCGTTTAAACTGCTCTAGTGATTTTCGTGCTTAGTGGCCTTACATAGCCTTCAAAGGCTGATAGGCCGTAAAACACCATCCATCCATCCATCCATCCTATACTAGTGGTCATAGTAAGCCAATCTGTTGTCAACTTCTGTGCTGTCCCTTTCGAAGCCATTAAAATCAGTTCATTATATACTTCTGTGGCATGTCTTAGATAACCATAGCAACAAGTCTTTTGTACACTTTTATGCTATATATCAGGCAACTGCAGTAACCAGACCATCATCGGTATAGCTCGGTTTAACAGTCACTATCTGCTAGTGACTGAAGGTGAATGGCTTGCTCTCTGTACTAAAGCCCAGACCCACAGACTGACTGGATTTGGCCTCAGACATGGGCAAGTTGCAGTGATTAGTACTTTGGTCCATGACCTGGAAACCTGGGAAGCAATCATAAGTAGGCCTATAAACTTGTGCATTTGACGATAATCATTATAACACAGGGTAGTGCAAATCAACAAGGGGCTTGGGGAGTTGTATACAGCTGATGGTCCTGTAGTCCTCACTATCTGGCAAGTTCAGGAGTGCTCGGTGTTAGCTTGCTGGTGTACACATGGCTGTGGTTTCACTGTGCAGGTCATGGCCATAGCCACACTGGAGCGCTGCTTTGACAACTACGCAGTCTTCACCAGTGTGGTCAAGATCCGCAAGGGCGAGGCGGTCAAGATGATGATGGAAGCCACCAACATCGAGAAGGTCAAAGCCATCATGGTTCACTTTGTCAAACAGGTGAGTCTGGAGCACATGGGCGTGTTGTTTAGGCTAGTATCTTGCAAGATCTTGCAAGGAATAGGCTGGTGTCAACATGAGTCAACATGATGAAAGCAAATGTAAAGGCAGGCGAGGCTTGACACACGTGTTGTCACCAGCCTGTCCCTTGCAAGGCCTGGCATCTCGGCCTTCATGAGGAACAGTGGTGGAGGCAAGCTGTAGAGAGCTATGTCAGGTCAGGTGAGAAGTGGTTTTAACATTCAGCCATCCTTCTCTTTGCAGGCCCCCTACCAAATTCATATCAGTAACATTGCCTCAGTTGTGACCAGACCCTTGGATCGAAACATCATTAGATGATTGTTTTTTTTATTTCTGTATCACACTTCTTAATCAAAACACTCAGTGTTTCCTGAAATTGTTTTACCCAGGGACCAGATTTTTGTAAGAAAAGGACAATTTACAGAGATGACCTCTACTCAAGTGCATGCTGAGTTCATTATTTGCTATGTGCATTCCTGTTGTTGTTTTTGTTGTTGTTATTATCTATGTTGTTCTTTTAATCCTATTGTTGTCCATTCTGCTGGACTGTGAACATGAAAGTAACAATTTCAGTGTTTCCATATAAACTCTGTAGTTACCTGAAACTTTCCATTGTAGTCACATGTAAATATGTAGTGATATTAACTCATTCTTTGAATATGTTGTAACGTTTCAAGTTAACAGATCACCTCAAACTTTACAGTAAGTGGTTCCAAGATCCTCTGATCTCATGTTTTGTTTTCTGCCTTGCTTTCCTCAGATCGAGCAGAAGATTCGGGACTCTGACCCCAGTGCAGCTGCAACGCGGCAGCTGTGTGAGCGCGGCCTGTCTGTGTGTCAGACCAAGCAGGAGTACACCACGTCCAACATATATCCCCCTCTCTACATGTCTCTGTTGCTCATGCTGGCGGCCATTCTCTACAAGTACTGGAGTCTGATCTCCTCCTGGTACGAAGTCTGAGGCAGCCACAGACTGACTGACCTGCTGGCTGGCTAATTAGGCTAGCTGGCTGTGGCTGGCTGGCCAGCAAGCTAGCTAATGTGGATGGTTGGTTTGATGGCTGGCTAGCTGGCAGTGGCTAGCTGGTTAGCTGGCTAGTTAGCCAAGCTGACTGGTTAGCTGGCAAGTTACCCAACCTGGCTGGTTGGCTGGCTGTAGGTCTGTGGAATAACTTTTGGCTGGCTAGCTATCCCACAGACCAAGTTACAGGCAGCCCCACAACTGACATTCAACAGATTGATCAACTGACCAGATGACTGACAAATATACGGAGTACTGATCAGGGCCCGTATTCACAACGGCGATTTATCGGCGATTTATTTTAACTCCGATTTATCTCTAAACTCAGACGATTCCAACTGCCTGTTCCGCTCTCCCTTGGCTGGAAACCAGTATACATAGCAAAGCGCAACATAGGATCCGATCAAGATAACGCGGGGATAGGGGATAAATCGAGTGTTAAAAAGATAAATCGCCATTGTGAATACGGGCCCAGATGAAAAAAAAAGTTATTTGGAACTGTAGAGAAGTTGCTGATGTGGGGTGCACATGGGCAAAAAGTGGAAGTGCACTTATTATTTATGATTAATAGAACAGTGATATCTGGGGGATTATTAAAACATCAGAAGAAATGCTCATCTTTGATTGACAAAATTGTGTCATAGAACTTTTGTCTTAAGTTGTCATTGGCAATGTAAGTTATGTATGTATCGATGAGTTGGTTGTAATGGGGGGGGGGGGGGGGGGGGGGGGGGGAATTCTCAAAGGTAATTAGAAATGAATGAAAATCTTGAGGTTGAGGGTTGGGGAGACTCAGTGATAAGGATGGTAGAGAAAAACTATGAGGCCGTGATGGCTTGAAATGTTGAGCTCTGTGAATAGTAATGGGAAAACTAGATAAGGTGATGAGGTGTCTGAGAATAAATAAAAATTGCTGAAAAAAAAACTAGAATTCCGAGGAAGGCAGAAAGTGAGTGGCTATGGCAGAGCCTGCATGCTTTCATGTGGAATGGTAGCTTGACAGAAACAAAAAGAGGAGAATATATATTATTGTGAAAGACCGTTTAGCAATGCAACTTCACAAAGGGTAAATCTGTTTCTTCCACATGGATTACAGAGGACATTTATGTATCTCTCTCTTACATACATGCTTACTTTGCTTGTCGTGCCAGTTGGAGTTGAGAGACCTCACAGAGAGAGGCCAATCTTGACTAAGTGCACCACCTAGCTGACTGCTGTGGGCGAGATACCTGTGAAGGGTGATTACATCATGCAGAACTTGGATCTCTTCCCCTCACACACTTGACCACATCAGAAGACAGAGACAGCATTGTCGGGTATGGTTTCCCCTATGAACAGGGTAATGTATTGTCCTCTCTCCTACAGAATAAAAGATGTAGAAGTTTATATTTGATATCAGTGGGAAATGTAATGGAGTAAAATACTTTTTTGTTCTTCTGTTCCACCAGAGTCTCCGCATTTACTTAAGCATTGTGTTCCTCTGTGATGTGACAGATTATATGAAATCGTCTGCTTAGTGAGTTGGTGACTGTTTCCAATCCAGCACTTGAACACATGGTTATAGGACCACTCTTGCAAGTTTTATTTTGTGTCATCACCTTTATATATGTCATCACAATACTACATCAAAGGGATTGGAAATAATGACGATATATCCAGAGGAGTGAAATGACGGGAGATGGTTACACCCAGCCCCATTGAATCAAGTCAGAATCTTTGCTGAAATATCAGATTTTATTATCTTTTTATTCTTTTCTTATAAATTCAATGGTTCTGTGTGATTGAGACAGAGTGGTGACAAAACTGCCAAGGAACCATCAAGATCTCATCATCCACTAGTCATTTGCATGGTATGCAAACCTTCAAGTTGTCCAAAGACAGCAAGAGAGAGAGAGAAAACATACAACAATCAGTCGAGTCAGAATATTCTAGAGTGTTCAAAAACCTGCACTTCCTTATCATTGTTCTGTAGCTTGATGTGAGGGGATGAAAGTGGCATCAACACCTGATGTGGAAACTCTAGATCAATGTAGGTAGGTAGATTTTGTCTAGTTCAATGTATGTCGTATAAGATTTTTATTTTAAAATATATATTACTGTTTGAAATTCTATCTTACTGTACCAATCTTGGAAAAACAGTTGGATTTCCCCCCTGTTCTTAATTGTTCAAATTTGAGAAAAGGGAACAGAAAAATGAATATTCACCACAAATATTTAAAATTCTCTCTGTGCTGAACATAATTAATTTGACATGAGGCAAGTCACCTTTGTATACATGTTTCTAAACCGAAGAAATTGTTCTGTATTCGAGACTAGTAATAGAATAGTAATGGAGGCCATGTCAGCGGTAGTAAGAAATTCTTTCTTTCTTTTTGTTGAAGCCGTCGATAGATACTCAAACTTGATGGGCTGAGAGAGAAGAGATGGTGCTATAATGCCATGCTTGTCACTGTGCTATTGCTGGTATGCAAGACCCAGAGTGTGCCATCTTATACTGCCTCCAGGCACTCTTCTCTCTGGTGGAAACATGTCTTTGAGTCTCATGATACCTTCTCAAGGAACTCAACCAGAGGAAACCCAGGCAAGCTGTCTAGACTTGAACTTTGTCCAAAACGTTGCAGTTGCAGATGGTGAAAGTCGTTAAATAGTTCAAGGCTGACTTAATTAAAATTTTTCTCTAAGTAATAAAAGGAAATGATCTATTTTCCAATAAGCTTTTTAACATGCCGGGAACCTTACGCTGTGCTAGTGTGAATTCTCTTAGCATCATACAGAAAGAAATGATTATGAAGAATAGTGACATGAAGGCTCAAGTGTAAAAATTCTTAAGAGTGCTCTATTGAGAGGGAAAACTTTACAGACATTATAATAGACAATGGCATTATATATATATTGAAAGATGAAATCACAATAAAAGTGAACCCTAACAATGTGCCAGTAATAAAACTGCATTCCAAAGTGCATGGTGATCAATATGAGATAAACGAAACCATCCAGTCACCCGAGGTAAGTGCAAGTGATCAAGGAACTATTCTGTAGCTCAGTTGCATGCCAGCTGATGCAAAGCACGGTGCTGCCATTTGGCAACATGTGATCGACGACCCCATATTGAACTTTGATGTTTGCCTTGATGCAAAAATCAACCTGAATCCATGTAGAGTGGAGTGGAGCACGGTGGAGCACTTGCTAGAAACAGCTTTCTGTGGTGCTATGAAGCCGGTTCCACCAGGATCTGTTGTGCTGATTCTGTGACAGTATTACATACTGCATCTATATCTACATCCAGCCCACGAAATGCAATTTTGCATCGTTAGGGAGGATTTTCCTGTATAGTTTATAGAGAAATTAGTGCATTGATGTGAAGAATCTGTTGATGTGTCAATTAGTTCCTTATGATAGCTCATGTCTGACCTTATTTTGTGTTGCCATGCTGGCACTACATTATCCAGTCACCCTAGTTCCTTCTACTGAGTTGTTTCTCAGTGTGGTGGCCATTTCTGTATTAATGATCGTGTATTCCACCTGACTGAAGATAGTTTTACAAATGACTTTTAACTTGTTCATTAAGATAACACCTTTGATGGGTTGGATATGGTTCTTGTCATCAGATTAAGGTTTGTAAGGTTGCAATTCATGCAGTTCATAGACTTTTTAAAAACACACTGTACACATTCTTGAGCACATACAGTTCTGTATCTTGCATGCAACAGATGGTCACTTCCTGTAAGTTTTTAAAAGTCACCCTTTCACACACAAAAGTGTGTGCAAGACTTTTTATATTGAGACTCTAGTCTAATATTATTTTGTCAAGAAAGGTTATGAAGCTGCAGACCATGCTAAGATCATTCTGGGAGTGCTGTCAGCTACATGAACTGAATGGATAATGAAAGATGCTTTGATAAGAATTGTAAGTAGTGAATAAGAAGGATGAAACATTAAGCAAAGCAGGTTTTTAAATGATACTGCTGCAATACTGACAGTAGGTTGTAAAGTGGGGTATTTATAATATTACACGGAATGTTTTGTCATTGAATCTTTCTGTTGCATTCCATTATTCACGTATACATGTGTGTGAAGTCGATTGTATTTCCTTGTTGTACAAGTCCACTGCAGTCTCCAGTTCTTTCTTGCAAGTTATTTTCTAAAGATTACTGTCAGTGATTGACAACATTATGCACAAATCGTCGTCAAATGTGAGCACTATTTCAGTGTTTTACTTACTTCCACATACACTTTTTTATTTTATCAACTTGAAAATGACACTGAATGCCTTTGATGGTGTTCCATTAAAAAAGATTAAATCTCTGTCTTATTCTTCTCTTTGATTGTTGGAGGTTCCAGTACTAATAACATAAGGTAGTCAGCACATAAAAGCTTCAAATAACTTCCCACTCCACTCCCCACCACCCCACTCCCCTCCCCCACTCCCACCCCAGAAAAGGGGGAAAAAAGGGAAAGGGGGCATTAATAAATGTCTGGGTACAAATGGGCTACTTGTCTGTCTTCACCCAGGACTTCAACAGAGTACAGTGTAAAGCGGTTTGAGCACCGATCAATGGTGGAAAGTCGCTATATAAATCACACTTTTTTTTACATGTGAAGGCTGATCAGCCACAGGTTTGGGGAAGTTAACCCTTGGTGTGACTGGGAGCCGAGAGGGTCATTGTGTTTTGGATGTGGGTGTGGCCAGGACCTGACCAGTACAATGACCTATTGGAATCTGTAGCTTGTTTTCTTTATAAGATGAACAATAATCTTTATTTGTCCTTTAAATAGAGAATTACACTGGTGTGGACCAACTCTTTGAAAACATGTCGGTAACATAATAATTCAAGATGCAAATGCAATGGTCTTTAATAAGATCAGGAGAAATAAAGTTACGGTATCCTTTTTTCCCCCGCCAACCCTAAACTTTTTAATATATTGTGTAATAAAGAAAACAAGACAAATTGACAATAAACAACAAGCTGTGTGGTGTCCTATCTTCTCTGCCCAACAAGCACTAGGGAAATCCACTATTTATGTTAAAAACATTTTCAGCAAAAGAGAAACTTGCTTAATGTTCAATCTGGCCTCTTCTAAAACTATTTTTTAAAATTTGAAATAAGTTCAGGCCCACTTACCTGTCCCTCTTTTTTTTGCCATGTTACCTTAACCACCTTTTTTTTTAATAGGGTGGGGGTGGGGGTAGGGATGCCTAATTAATACAGTAAAGTACTTATACAATGAACTAGCCCAGGCAAAACATTTAGTTTTTATAACTGTACTTTACATCCATCAGCCACATATTTCAATACAAGCTGACAGTAACACGTCAATAATACATGTACATGCAGGAGCACCACCGAACAGATCTTCAATCTGAGAGTCCTGTGTGAGAAACATCTACAACACCAACAAGATCTGTACCATGTCTTTATAGACTTTAAGAAAGCATTTGACAGAGTCTGGCATGCTGCGCTGTGGGCCACAATGAGAAGCTACAACATCAGCTCCAAGATCATCTAAGTCGTCGAACATCTCTATGACAGAGCGACCAGCGCAGTCCTGTTCAATGGTACCACAGGCGAATGGTTCAGGTACTTGTCTCTACACAAAACTCAGGCTTCACCTCAATCTCGCAGTCATCCATGGAAACATGGGGCTGGAGTACGCTTATCATTCCTTCATCTGTCCTCTCTTCATCCTCTCTCACACACACATCTCCTCCTTCCACCATCACCACTGAGCAACAAGCACACCTCTCACAGCTTGCTGGCCTGGCCTCTGCTTGCTGCCTGCTTACACTCACACGCTCCTTCCTTGTACTGCTCTCCCTGTACGTGTAAGCTCCAATAAACAAACTCCTCCTAAGCCAGTCTCAGGCGCTTTCCTCAATAGGACATCTCGCAGCAGATGGCATTTACTCGGTACACTTTCCTTGTACTTCTCACTCTCCATCGTAGCACAGCCACCCTCACTGCTTCCCTCAGCCCTGTCCCACTCCAAGACACAAACACCACAAACAACAGAGGCTGACGAACACAAATGCTGCATCTCACTTGCCTTGTCCCTCTCTCCACTTTCACTTGCACTCTGTCTCTCACTCTGTCTCTCACTCTGACTCTGTTTCTGTCTCTGACTCTGACTCTGTCTCTGACTCTGTCTCTCTCTGTCACTGACTCTGTCACTGACTCTGTCACTGACTCTGTCTCTGTATCGTGGAATCCATGACCTCCTAAGGATCCCTGCACGTGTGAAGTAGCATTGATCATGCTCTGTCACCTCTGAACTCAAAGTCGTCAACTCATCTGAGTTCTCTGATCTGCCATCTTTCTCCAGGTCACCTGACCTGCTGTCATCAAACAAAGATGACATAAACGTCTCACTGAGATTCACATCGGGAATCTCCAACTTCTTGCGAGCAGAGCGAGTTAGCACACAGCGGGGGAAGGCTTCCACATCCTCCGTCCCACACTCACTCTCTTCAGCTGGGAGGATCTCGACCATAACAGGGTCTGACATCTAACACACAGGTATCGTGGTTTCCACAGGATTGACCACTACCTCCCGGCCTGCAAGATCATTTCCAAGGAGAACATCCACTCCAGGGATAGGCAACTCCTTGCATACACCCACAATCGCGAGGCCATCAAATTCACGTGCCCTCAATCTTACCTCATGCAAGGGAAGGGTTTGTACATTCTCACCAATGCTGGACACCATGACTCTCTTGCCGGTGTATGATTCTTCCCAACCCATGATAACATCAGACCGCACCATGGAAATTGACGCACCTGTGTCACGGAACACAGTGACAGGCATCACCTTTCGACCCACATGCAACTTCCCAGGTGACACAAATGGAGTATAACACTCCTCCACACCCTGCATCACAGAACGGGTTTGGTGGTTCATGGCATTTGACTTGCCCCTTTTACCTACCTTCCCCACAGGACGAGTCTGTTGGCTCATGGCATTCAACTTGCCCCTTTTGCCAAACTCCACATGGTTCATGGGTCCACTCATCACGTCAATTCCCTCCGATGCTACGTAAAGGGTTATCACTAAACCTACTCGACCTTGACTGTCAGAGTTCAACTTTACTCTGCAATCACGAGCCATATGCCCAGACTTCAAACATCGATAGCATTTGAAGTCTCTGGGAGATCTGCTCCCACCACTCTGTTCTCCTCTCTTCACTCCTTCATTCACTTTGACAGTGTTACCCATTGTCTCTCCCTTTTCCGATTTCTGGTTCTTCCAGTCCCACTTCCCTTTCTTCGACCCACTAGTCGCATGAATCAGGCGATAGTTGTCTTCTAGAGAAGTTGCTTTGTTAACTTTGTCTATCTCCCGCTCCCCTAAGTAGATCTTAATCTCCTCCCCCACGGAATTCTCAAATTGCTCCATGATAATAGCTTGTTTCAACTTGCCTATGTCCTCACTAGCACTAACTGCGGTGCACCATCTGTCGAACGCACTCTGCAGTCGAGCCGCAAACTCTTTGAAAGTTTCCTTCTCTTCCTTCCCACATTTTCTAAACCTCTGACGGTATGCCTCAGTAGTGAGCGCATACTTCTTCAGGATCTCTTCTTTCAAGGTGGCATAGTCCCTGACATCACTCATTGGCAGGGTATTATACACCTCCTGAACTTTCCCAGTCAAGACACTACCCAAGATGAGATACCAACGATCCTCCTGCCACTCCAGACTTCCTACTAGCCTTTCAAAAATAGAGAAGAAATCTTCAATGTTCTCTTCGGAGAACTTAGGGACCCCCTGATACATTCTCAAATCAGTCCCTCCCTCTTGCGCTCGCCTGTACCCTCCACTACTCCTTGCCTCAATCTCCAACCTTCTCATCTGCAACTCATGCTCCCTTTCTCGTCCTCTCTCCTCTCTTTCCCGTTCTCTCTCCTCTCTTTCCCACTCCAACCGTCTCTCCTCCAACTTCAACTCTCGCAGTCTCACAGATTCCCCTACATCAGTTGGAACCTTCTCATTGTTAGGCACTGGCGTTTTGGCCTCCCTAACACTCTCTTGCCGAGGCTCACTCACAAAAACAATCAAGGCCTCCTGCAGATCCACCTTGGAAGCATCTCCACTCACTTCTAATCCAAATCTCACAACCAGATTTTCTAAATCTGCCTTATTCAATGACAAAATGTTGGCAATAGTAGGCAACTCCTCTTCTACCACATCAGCCATAATGAAAGATTATCAATCTTCAATCAGCAACAAATGTGGGGGACACTTCACTAGCAATGAATTGAAATGGCAAGGGGAATATCCCAATAAAACATCTATTGGCAGTTCAAAGAAACAATAGCAATACTGGGAGAAACAAGGCTACTCAAGGACTGATAAGTCACAGTACAACACAACCATGCACACCCACTGGATATCTGTTATGATTAAAAAATTCTTGGACGAGCCCCCAATTGTTACAAGACAGGGCTCTGATTATTATTAATTGAGAGGGTGTCTAGGGGAAACGCACTGCTATCTTGTAACATTCACTCACCTTTCTCGCTGTCAAGAATGGACAGGACAACAGAGAAGATGAGGGCAGACATCAAATACCAAATGACTTTAATAATGCTTAAAAAGATAGGCAATGGTTGTTAAGTCAACGTGCATGAGTAATACTTACTTAATTAATCCTAATTTAGCCAGCCAGCCTGTACTAAAAAGGTAGAACTTATCTGGAAGGAGAATGCACCGTGAGTCTGCTTGAAAGAATGCTGAAGGGGTCAGAGCCATTGACCCCGGTGGTCGTTCTTGAAAGGGTGATGATTTTGGGCGCTGGGGAGGTGACGACTGACACAGGGTCGGGTCCTGGTCGAAGGGAGGGTTGGAACCGCATCATCTCCCCTCTGTCCTTCCTGGTGGGGGTCTAGCAGGGGGTAGGGAACGGCCATCTGCGCTTGTGGCTGTTTACAATGAGATTTTACCGTCCTATTTCATGGTCACTTGTAAGTTGTCGCTTTGAACGAGGCCTACACACAACGTCGACCCAGATTTGTACCGGTCCAATCAGATTGAACAAACATTGAATATCGATGCAATTGATATTGCTGTTTTGTAGTATCAAAAAGTCAAATCAGGTAACAGAACAAAACACTGTTGTTAGTCTCTGCGACATCTTGGCCTTTCTTTCTCCCCTGTAATCTGTCCTGCATACTCTCTTTCCGTCTTTTCTAGTATTTGTTAAGTTACAAAACGCAAAACATAACAAATTCTCACCATTTACAAAGTGATCCGAACAAACATATCGATCTGCCTTAGTGTCAAAAGTGAGTGACTTCAGGTTCAGTTGAGCGATCCACTCACGGCGCCTTTGAGTTGTGAGATCCAGCATTTCCTTGCCTTTTCGCGTTGCAACACGCGGTACAACAAAAAAACAACACGTCGATCATTCTCTCTGTCATGCTGATTGTGGCAGTTCTTCACACAGCAGGAGGTCACCATTGTAGAAAAAAAACTTTCTGCTCCAAAAACAGTCGTGTCTTTCACTGATTTTGTAAGCGACGCGCCGTTGTTTTCCTAGAAGTAGGAAAAGATCACTCTGTCTTCCCGAGTGTGTCTCGATCTCGACGGAGCTCATTCTGACCCCCAACCCACAGTAAAAGCAAGTAGGAAGACTGAAAATTTCTCAACGATGTGCCTGCTATTCATTCAATGCTCTGACGGCAGGGAGACAGAAAGAATTTTAATGTAGCAGTACGCAGTAAAAATGTCATTTTTGATAAATATGGCCGAAAATATCCATTCATACACCCATCCACCCATCTATCCATCAATCCCTCCCTCCCTCCCTCCCTCCAACCATCCATCCATCCACCCTTCCCTCCCTCCCTCCCTTCCCCCCCTCTCTCTCTCTCTCTCTCTCTCTCTCTCTCTCTCTCTCTCTCTCTCTCTCTCTCTCTCTCTCTCTCTGTCTCCTCTCTTTCGCTCACTCTTGTTCTCTCTCTCTCTCTCTCTCTCTCTCTCTCTCTCTCTCTCTCTCTCTCTCTCTCTCTCTCCCTCTCTCTCTCTCTCTCACTCTCTCTCTCTTTCGCTCGCTCTTGTTCTCTCTCTCGCTCTCTCTCTCTCTCTCTCTCTCTCTCTCTCTCTCTCTCTCTCTCTCTCTTGTTCTCTTGCTTTCCAGCTCACTCGTTCACTCCCTGGCGCATTTCTGGCTCTGCCAGTGTTAGTCAAAGGGCTATGATCCTGTCTGTCATCGTGTGGAGATGGGAGGGAGAAAGCCTGACTCTTGACCCTTGCTCTCATCGACTGCAGTCTCCAGGGACTCCTCTGATGCCCCAATGCAAGTTTCAGTTCTGTCTCTGTGTGTGTCTGTCTGCCCTCCCGCCGCCCGCCCGCCTGCCTGCCTGTCTCTCAGTCTGTATAGTCTGCCTGATCTGTCTTTCTGGTCTGTCTGATATGTCTTTCTGTCTGATCTGTCTGTCTGTCTGTCTGTCTGTCTGTCTGTCTGTCTGTCTGTCTGTCTGTCTGTCTGTCTGTCCGTCCGTCCGTCCGTCCGTCCGTCCGTCTGACCGTCCGTCCGTCCCGTCTATCTTTGTCTGCAGCTGTGTCTGCCTGCCTGCCTGCCTGTGTGTGTGTGTGTGTGTGTGTGTGTGTGTGTGTGTGTGTGTGCGTGCGTGCGTGCGTGCGTGCGTGCGTGCCTGCCTGCCTGCCTGCTCTCTCTCTCTCTCTCTCTCTCTCTCTCTCTCTCTCTCTCTCTCTCTCTCTCTCTCTCTCTCTCTCTCTCTCTCGTTGTACTTTTACCACCAAACTATTGAAAAATTCTTTTGTGGAGGACGTTACCAGTAAGGGTAAACTTGAAGCGGTGCAGATTTTGAAGACAATGTGGTCACTCCAAAATACAAGCCCTAAAGTGTACTTTAGACTTTTCCATACGCAGTTACAACCGTCTTTACTGCATGGTGCCGAAATATTTTTTAATATTGCGACTTTTTTACCCATTGATGAATGCTCAAACTGCACACATTTATCCCCTGGTCATCGGGCTACCTCTTTGTATCACTCCAACACCATCTCAACTCCCTGGGGAGCATGCAACCAGGCTGCGGATGAACGCGCCAAAGTTATCTCTCACAATCTTCCAACTCGGCCCTCACAGGTACCCGTTTTACTCCTGGGTGGGGAGAAGCAATGTGAGTAAAGCACCTTGCCCAAGGATGCAACTCTAGAATCCGCGCAGCTTCGAACGCCGCTCCCACTAGCCACAAGCGACTGCAGGTCAAGCGCACTGACCTCTCGGCCAAGGAGCCCCACAAGTGTGGATCAGCATAGAAGGAAGCGCCTTTGGTGCTGTATTCAAACAAGTAGTCCTCTATGGAGGTTTTGAGTGTTCTGGAACGCGCTAGAATGCTGTGGTGGTTTCCAGCTTTGACGAGCCCCTTTGGCAGATCTATGGGCGCGTTTGTTAGGCAAGTGGCTCGCCTCGATGGCTGGTGGAGGGCGAGCGAGACGCACCTACGGTTAATGAGCGAGAAACGTAGGCAACGCCTAGCCCTCGAGATTCTCTCGAGATTCTTCGCCTAACAAACGCGTCCCATTGCCTACTTAACTCTTAAGTGACGTAGCAAGGGGCGGTCGGCCTTTGAAGTGTAGCGTGACGTCACTTCTCGCAGCTTCCAGACAATGGAGTGCATTGTAGCAGGTTATCGAAGATTCTGGAACCTGCAAAACAGTATAAGAAGAGTGCACATGACAGAAGAGGCGAGAGCGCGAAAATACAGTTGCGTAGTGCAAGAATTCCTCCATCAGGAGCGATCGAGTCCTCTTGGTTCACATCGTGAACGCCAGCCTTGCTGCGGGTTGTGTTCCTCGCCCCCTCAAGACGGCCGTCATACGACCGCTTCTTAAGAAACCGACCTTGGACTCCGGTGTTGAGAAGAACTACCGCCCGGTGTCTAACCTACCATATGTGTCAAAGCTGCTTGAGCGTGTTGTTGCCGACCAGCTCGCCGAGCATGTGTCTCGTCATCAGCTATTGGATTGTTTCCAGTCAGCCTACAGGCCAGGCCATTCCACAGAGACTGCTGTTCTTCGCGTCTTGAATGACTTCCTGTGCGCTGCTGACCGTGGTGACCTCTCCCTGCTGGTGATGCTGGACTTGAGTGCCGCCTTTGACCTCATCGACCATCAGCTGCTCCTCCAGAGACTTCGTCATGAGTATGGGCTCGATGGGTGCGTCCACCAGTGGTTCTAGTCGTATCTTGAGGATCGGTTCCAGTACGTCAGTGTGAAAACCGCAGCATCTGATGAAACGGAGCTGACTTGTGGGGTCCCCCAAGGGTCCGTGCTGGGACCGGTACTCTTCTCATTATACACGTCGGAGTTGGGACGTATCATCGAGAGACATGGGTTAGGAAGGCAGCTTTTTGCTGACGACTCGGGCCTGTATGACTCTTTTTCTCCTGATGATGCCTCTGCAGCCGAGTCTGCTAGGAAGTTTGAGCTGTGCTGCTGTGATGTGAAGGCATGGATGACTGCCAATATGCTCAAGCTCAATGACGACAAAACGGAAGCCATCTTATGTGGCCCAAAGATCAAGAGAGACTCTGTTGGCTTGAGCACTGTACGCGTTGGCCAGTCAGACATTCCCTTCTCACACACTGTTAGAGACCTGGGCATCATGATCGACGAAGACCTCACGATGAAGGCCCATGTGAGTGCTGTGGTAAGCGGATCTTACTTCCACATCCGGTCCCTTGGTAAGCTGCGGAACATCCTTACGGACAGGGCTGCAACTACCATCGCAGTGGCCTTAGTCATCTCCAAGATTGACTATGCAAACGGCTGTCTTTGGGGCCTCCCTGTCCAGCAGCTCGACCGACTCCAGCGTGTTCTGAACACGGCGGCAAGGATTGTGTCTAGGACCAAAAAGACCGACCACATCACTCCAGTCCTCCGCAAGCTCCATTGGCTCCCAGTCATGAAGAGAGTGGACCACAAGGTGCTCTCCCTGTGCTATAAGCGTGTGCACGATCCAACTTTCCCCCAGTACCTCAGAGACATCATCCCTCTCCACAACCCCCCCAGATGTCTTCGCTCTGCTTCCCAGTCACTGCTGGCTCCACCCAGTAGGGCCGGCCACATAGGGAAGCGCTTGGGTCGCCGCTCGTTCTCCTACTGTGGTCCAACCCTGTGGAATGCGCTCCCCCAGAACATGCGAGAAGCGAAGTCACTAGAGGACTTCAAGAGCACTCTGAAGACTCACCTTTTCTGACTTTGGGATCTGTGTAAATAGTCTCAAATGAAAGGACATACCTGACTGAAAGACTGTGCACCAGTCTCTGTTTTGTTAACTTTTTCTCCCTTCCCCCCAATCTCCTGCGCCTTGAGCATGCTGCCAGCATGGATATGTGCGCCATATAAGTGGACATCATCATCATCATACGGGTTTTCCTGTCCTAGAGTGCGGTATGCACCAGAAACATTCTACAGGGATGAAAATTCTCAGGTTTTTCAGGTTTTTTGGGGTCAGTTATCCGGACTTTTTAGAGGGTTCAGTTTAAAAAAAAATGGAGACTGGCTTTCCGAGTATGAAAATGAAGGCCCCCAAAGGTAAGATCTGCACAGAGTGATCAACCAAAGAGTGCTTGAGTCAAACCCTGCAGGAGCCAACCCAGTCATTATGTGGACCAAAATGGGGATCCGAAGGAAAAACTGGCGTCCCAACCATTTTGTTGCATGCCTTCCAAAGCGACCTGAAGCTAGATGTTCCCAGTCCACTAATCAGGCTCACAATGCAAGAGCTGAGAAGAGAAAAGCTGTTGACATTAGAGACTTCCTCCCCCCCCCCCACAAAAAAAAAAAAAAAAAAAAAAAAAAAAAAAAAAAAAGCCAAGTTAGAAGAGAATCCATGGCTTCATGCCAAGTGCTGCAGGCTTTCCACTAAAATTGCCAGTTCCTGTACTTCTCCAGCAAGTCCATTAAAGTTGTCGGTGAAACAAGTAAGAGATAGTCCTGCCTCCTAGTCCTGTGCTTCGCCGCTTCAATATTGCATACCCGAAAAAAAGTTCAGGCTTTTTTTGGTTACCCACTTTTCATCCCTGATTCTAGTCCACTAGAGACTTTGCTTGCCGGCGAGAGAGTCTCTAGCACAGTTTATATCACGTGATGGAACTAATCCGTCCAGAATATTCATAAGGAGGTCACACGAGAGACTTGTGGGATAGCTCTGCTCACTGACATACGCCGTTAAAGTAGCTCTAAGACTATTTCGCATAAAACTCATAAATTACGCTTGTTGAGGCAATAAAAAAGAGTTTATTCAATAAAATAAAATGTTTGTGTTGAAATTGAAACAAGTTTTGACATCTGAATGATTTCTGTAAAAAGTGGGGGGAAACAGTATCCAGAACGAGTTATTTTTGGCATAATGGTGTAATGCGAAGGGTCAAGTCTACATCGCATTCATTGCAAACTGCGCCAGAATCACTAGGCCTACTGACTTGGGTTCACAGAATGCACCAAAAAGTACTTAGATCTCTTCGCGCCAGTAGGTGCATGAGGCCTTGACGCTCTCCCTCCCGGCCACCCTGTCTCTCGCCACCTCCCTGGCCTCGCCCCAGCTTCCCCATCCTGCTGCCTTCCTCTCTGTCGCCGGAAAGTACACATGCGAGGTATGGAGACAAGTGAGAGAACGCGACGAAGAGACGAGTGAGAGCGCCGAAACAGCGATTTTGTCCTCACGGGATTGAGTCCCGAGAGTGGAGTGCATTAATGACAATGCTGATTACGAATTTTAAAACTGTGTATCGACCACTGCGAGAATGCAGATCTTCAAAACGACCACCGGATTTTGTGGACATGGACTTTCTGGTGAAAGCTAGGAGAACAGCCGAGCAGACTTTACGAAGGAGAGAAGTCGCAATTAATGGCTGGCTGCTTCTCTCACACTGATATGTCCATACGTGAGAGCGACAGGGAGACATTGTATGTAGCTTTGGTTCACACAGCGACAAGGCCTTTGCAACATTGATTTCGTGTCTGAGATAGGCTCGCGTCGCATGTGCCGAGTAGAGAGCAGCCGTGTGCAAGGTGCCATAGTTGCTAAATCGGTTTTGATGTGTCAGGGAGAAGAGTGTTGAATCCGAATCTGCAAAAGGACAAAATGGTGAACTGGGTCAAAAGGTATTCAGTCTCATCGTTTATAATAACACAGCAGCTATTTTGAATAGGCCACGTGCAAATATTGCCGATTAGCCGACGCATGAAATATAATCGATGTTGCAGGATCTCATATGGGGATAGCGTGCTGAATGCAGAGGTGAGCTGAGAAGCAAAGTTGTAGCGCAAGGGTAGAAGAGAAGCCTGACAAAACGATCAATAGGTGCGCAAGTCATGTGCAAGCAGCCATGCCCAAACTCTAAATTATTTTCAAAAGGAGAACTATTCATCATCACATATAAGGCAGGATTCAACGTTTGTGAAGAAGTCTCCTTACCGACAGAAATGGCTAGTCAGGACTTGAGCAGGTCCTGAAAGCCCAGCAGCCAGGGGTTACAGCTGATGAGGTGGACATCCAGCGGCTCTGGCTGTGTGTCACACAGATGCCACGTTAAAAGGCGGAATCCCTTCCACTGATGGGCCACACTAGTGGACTCGTCCGAAGAAAGGGGTGCGGACACCGCTCCGCTGGTTGACCACGACATCTGATTTGCTGCGTTTTTTATAGGCGTTTATGCTCGAAACAGAGCCGAATCGCCTTGACGACTGCTGCAAATATGATATTCATCGTAACCCAGTTCACCTGAAAGCGCATTGTGTACCCCAGTTTGTCAATTATTCACACTTTATTCTCATTCTGTGGGCGGAATAACCGTCCAAGATTTCGTATGTGAGCTAGCGACCACGTGCTAATTTAGTTGTCATCCTGTGTAGGAGTCACTGCGAATTGAACGACCAACATCGCACCCCTCTTCTCGGACGAGTGCACTAGTGTGGCCCATTAGTGGAGGGGATTTCGAAACGGCTACACAGACAATACGCCTATATATCACCGACTATCAACAAGCCGTCAAGTGGTTTTCTTCCGCCGACTTGGCAATAATTCGTGAGCATGCAACCCAGTGAAGTATGGTAGGGTGTGCCTATCACCAATTGTGTATCCCTCTGCCTATCATGTGTGCCTCTCTCCAGTTTAGGAAGTAGACAACAATGTTTGGAATTGAAGCGAATATGTGCCACCCAGAACAGAAAAAGTCGTTAGGGATATCTGGATACATTTTCGCTTGGTATTAGTGAATTAACAGTGCACAGAGAACACATGTTTTGAGAATTACGAAATCTTATGTCAATCATGTCACGAGAGAGATAAGATGAACAGCAATTTGCTCTGCACTGTCCAGCTTATGAAGACTTCCGCATGAAGTATATAGTGCCATATGTTCAAAATGTTGTTGTTGTTGTTGTTGTTGTTGCGTACCTGGGCTAAACACTCCCAGGATCACCCAAGTGGGTGAGATGATTGCGTGTGTGACTGTTTTTGAACACCCCGCCATATAGGCAGCCACACTCCGTCTTCAGGGGATTTGATCTCTGTCTCCAGAGAATGCCAGTTGTTATGTTAGGAGCTTACCACGGCTGAAGATAATCTCCACATAACAGTACAACATAACAACATTTTGCTGTAGCCTTGGTTTTTGGCTGGAGTCAACAAATAACAACAGCCTTTGCCCAAGGCATATGTTCAAAATAACAATGTTGAATCTTTTGTACATTTGTTTTCTGCTGAAGAGTAATTTATCATCCGTGCCGAGAGTATTTGTACTAAGCTTTTAAAAGAAGAGCAGAATCTACTCAGTCTGATGTGAGTAATTCATTTTTCGTCTAATATGCATGGCATGCTACCGAAAAGGAGCCTCCAGTTATTTCATGAAATGAAATGTGCTCTCGCATTAGAATTTAGATATTCTTCAGAGTAGTCATTTTGGCTATATAAATTATTATGTATTGTATTCAATTGTAATGGGCCAAAAGCCTATACACAATAAATTGTTTTGTTGTTTATTGTTGTTGTTTGCCTCTCTCCCTATCCTACATGCATATCCTGTGGGTTAATTAGATGTCCATTCTGCATGACGATCCCACCCACTACTCGATCTCTACTGCTGTCAGTCTGATAGAATCTTACAACCGCCCGGTTAGGGTTGGGGTTTAGAATTGGGGGTTAGGGTTAGGGTTAGGGTTAGGGTTAGTATTGATTGACTGAGGTGTGATTTGCACACCGTCCCGTGGGCATCCTTGAGTGTACTGTCAGAAGAAGAAGAAAAACATTTTCCTTCTTTTTTTAACTCTCTGAATTGTTATGTTTAGGCGATGGACTCGACGTTTTCTCTCAATCAAGACTCATTATTTCCATGGTACAATATTCACTCGACAGACTTTGCTGTGCTAAACAAGGCGGCATTTGAAACAAGTAATTTCGGTTAAGCTTTAAAGAGAGTAAGAAGCCCTTTTCGGTCACTGAGAAACACAAATTCAGGGACAGGCTGAGATCGAGTGGGCCTTTCCCCAGCCTGGCTCCTCTGGTGTGAGCGTGTTCTATTTATACCGGGGACCGTCTGCCAGTCTTGTCAGACCGCTTGCAAAACCATGGCTGTGTTGCATAGACGCAAGGTCTTGCGGGGTGGGGTGGGTGGGTGGGGGTGGGTGGGTGGGGGGGTGGGTAGGCCGATGTCAACACGTGTCAAGTATTTGACTACCTTTTTATCTGCCATCATTATGTTGACACATATGTTGACACCCGCCTATTCCTTGCAAGATCTCGCGAGGCTCCTCGCGTAAGCAACGCGACCCAGACTACTGCTACCTCGGTCTTGAATGAAGTGTGGAAACGCTGCCGACTCGCCATCTTCCCTGTATTCATCACCACCAAGAACCCGCCTTAAGCCTGTTCTTAGTTGACACACAAATCTTGGTTAATATTCACCAACTCTTGGCATTTGGCAAAAATTCGGCAACTGTTGCGCCAAATCTTGGCAAATCTTTAACTTCTTAATAGCTTGACGAAACTAAGCCAAGCCCTCGCAAACAAAGGGCATTTGCAATATGGCATCGATCGGCACGATGCCCGTACCGTAAGTGTGCAATGGCCCCATATGTAAACGGAGCGACAATATTTTTCCGCCATTGTGCTTTGAGGGGAACTCACGAATATCTCGCGCCAACAGCTATTGGCATTACCTGTCGAGCCAACATCCCAACTCTTGACAAATATTTGCCAGGTCTTGGAGAAAATCAATTAAGAACCGAAACACTTGACCAAATATTCCGCGAATAAATCCCAAGACCCGGCACATTGACCGAATACTTGGCCAGTATTTGCCAAGGCTTGGCAAACGCCAGTTAAGAACCTGCCTTACCACCCGGCCCCATCACATAAGTAATGTCTAAAATCTACGCCCCGAGGACATGCCATATCGCACACGGAAACTGGGCATTATTTTATCTCATTTCGGTTCCTGAAGTCAGCCGATTGACGAAGAGCCGACGCATTAATTTTACAAGCCAGTGTCTCCCTGCTCGCTGAACCGAGTCAAACTGACCTCTTGACCTTTCCAACAGTTGAAGGATGAAGGAAGTTTTAGGTCCAATTAATCAGCCTTTGTAGCCTATGTAAGGCCGTTGATAACAAAATTCACTCTCACAGGTTGGGGTAAGAGTGGGTCAAGTGACGATCGATTTCCCGACCCACACCACGTGTGACCTTTTCCTCCAACAATCAGAAGTACATGCGCTGCTGTATGTCAATGCTCTTCCTGTAGCATTCTGTCGCATCGCAAGCTTCATTCTTGTACGCCGCAAATACTTGACACTGATCACACCGAGGCCGCGTTGCAATAGACGCGAGGTCTTACGTGGCGCAGGCCGGTGTCAGCGTGAAGCAACATTTGACCGCCTTTACATTTGCCTTCATCCTGTTGACACCGGCCTTTTCCTCGCAAGATCTTGACTTTCCTCGCGCCTGTGCAACGCGCCCCAGAATGCAACGGCCTCCCGCCACTGCAAAGGACTCTGTGCAAAGGAGCTTGGGATTCCGTCTCCTCTGCGACACTGCAGGACCGGTCTCTGACGTCACTATTGATCACGCCGTCTGCAATGAGGGATTGGCAGGTCAGGGTGACCTACTGTCCCCCTTGAAGCTTTGACTTTGCGCGTGTCCTTCAGCTGCTCTGTCTGGCCTATGTGTCAGGCAGCGGCCCTTCAAAGGGACATACTGTCACATGCGTGCGTGCGTGAACAAGCACAGACCCATGCGCATTTATGTGCTCATCTTTCTCTGCCTCCCTGCCTGCCTTGCCTGCCTGCCTGCCTGTCTGTCTGTCTGTCTGTCTGTCTGTCTGTCTGTCTGCCTGCCTGCCTGCCTGTCTGTCTGCCTGCCTGCATGTCTGCCTGTCTGTACGTCTGTCTGTTTGTCTGCCTGTCTGTCTGTACGTCTGTCTGTCTGTCTGCCTGTCTGTCTGTGTTTCTCTCTGTCTGTTTCTCTCGGTGACTTTGTCTGTCTGTCTCTAACTGTCTGTCTCTGTCTGTCTGTCTGTCTGTCTCTTTCTTTCTTTCTTTCTTTCTTTCTTTCTTTCTTTCTTTCTTTCTTTCTGTCTGTCTGTGTGTGTGTGTGTGTGTGTGTGTGTGTGTGTGTGTGTGTGTGTGTGTGTGTGTGTGTGTGTGTGTGAGAGTGAGTGAGAGAGAGAGAGAGAGAGAGAGAGAGAGAGCGCCAGCATATTTTTGGTCGACAACTGTTTCGTGACATGTTCTGTCCAAGACTTTTCTTTTCAGTAATGGAGTGACTGAGTGTTGTATTGGCAGTTTTCTGTACGTGTTGCTGCATAATATTCACCTCTCTGTGTAGAGGGACTTATGTAACCCGAGCCCAGACTCACGTTGTCTCGGGTTACACATACTCGATCTCTCTTCCGAGTAATGGGATCTCTTCCATTTTTATATGCGACTATTTATAGTATCCCTAGCCTATACGTCCATATCCCTCTGTGGGT
Organism: Theodoxus fluviatilis; assembly: GCA_034096865.1. Taxonomy (NCBI): domain Eukaryota; kingdom Metazoa; phylum Mollusca; class Gastropoda; order Cycloneritida; family Neritidae; genus Theodoxus; species Theodoxus fluviatilis. The sequence continues at coordinate 35,611 of JAWQFJ010000997.1, forward strand.
TGGGGGTAAGAATAGGCCCAGCGAGTCTCCTATTCGCGATTAGCAAGAGGCGAAATACTCGACGAAACATGACTCGTTCTTCACCTAACCAGTTTTAGCGATTTTCGTAATCAATTACCTTACATAGCCTACAATGGCTGAGAGGCTGTATAATCACCAAATCATTCTGTGGCTATAATATTCTTGTGTTCTCTTCCGCGACGATGTCTGACGTGGGACACGGCTTTGTATATTATCCAGCTAGTATTTCTTGGTATTTGTAACGTCACTCTGACATACTGCACTGTGTGGTTTCCCGATACGATGCTGTTCAAATTTAGACACAACATCCCGCTGTTTACCTCCACATCATTGGTCTCACCGACTGTGTCCTAGCTCTTGCAGTGCGACAGCAACCTTTCTCGAAGCTTACGTGACCCTTCACCACGAAATGAGATGAACATCATCTAGTCTTCCAGTGACATGTAGCCTTCCAGTGTCATGTAGCCTTCCAGTGTCATGTAGCCTTCCAGTGTCATGTAGCCTTCCAGTGTCATCTAGCCTTCCAGTGTCATCTAGCCCTCCAGTGTCATCTAGCCTTCCAGTGTCATCTAGCCTTCCAGTGTCATCTAGCCCTCCAGTGTCATCTAGCCTTCCAGTGTCATCTAGCCTTCCAATGTAGCCTTCCAGTGTCATGTAGCCTTCCAGTGTCATGTAGCCTTCCAGTGTCATGTAGCCTTCCAGTGTCATGTAGCCTTCCAGTGTCATCTAGCCTTCCAGTGTCATCTAGCCTTCCAGTGTCATCTAGCCTTCCAGTGTCATCTAGCCTTCCAGTGTCATCTAGCCTTCCAGTGTCATCTAGCCTTCCAGTGTCATCTAGCCTTCCAGTGTCATCTAGCCTTCCAGTGTCATCTAGCCTTCCAGTGCCATGTAGCCTTCCAGTGTCATGTAGCCTTCCAGTGTCATGTAGCCTTCCAGTGTCATCTAGCCTTCCAGTGTCATCTAGCCTTCCAGTGTCATCTAGCCTTCCAGTGTCATCTAGCCTTCCAGTGTCATCTAGCCTTCCAGTGTCATCTAGCCTTCCAGTGTCATCTAGCCTTCCAGTGTCATCTAGCCTTCCAGTGCCATGTAGCCTTCCAGTGTCATGTAGCCTTTCAGTGTCATGTAGCCTTCCAGTGTCATGTAGCCTTCCAGTGTCATGTAGCCTTCCAGTGTCATCTAGCCTTCCAGTGTCATGTAGCCTTCCAGTGTCATGTAGCCTTCCAGTGTCATGTAGCCTTCCAGTGTCATCTAGCCTTCCAGTGTCATGTAGCCTTCAAAGGTCATCTAGCCTTCCAGTGTCATGTAGCCTTCCAGTGTCATCTAGCCTTCCAATGTAGCCTTCCAGTGTCATGTAGCCTTCCAGTGTCATCTAGCCCTCCAGTGTCATCTAGCCTTCCAGTGTCATCTAGCCTTCCAGTGCCATGTAGCCTTCCAGTGCCATGTAGCCTTCCAGTGCCATGTAGCCTTCCAGTGTCATCTAGCCTTCCAGTGTCATCTAGCCTTCCAGTGTCATCTAGCCTTCCAGTGTCATCTAGCCTTCCAGTGTCATCTAGCCTTCCAGTGTCATGTAGCCTTCCAGTGTCATGTAGCCTTCCAGTGTCATCTAGCCTTCCAGTGTCATGTAGCCTTCCAGTGTCATCTAGCCTTCCAATGTCATCTAGCCTTCCAGTGTCATGTAGCCTTCCAGTGTCATGTAGCCTTCCAGTGTCATCTAGCCTTCCAGTGTCATGTAGCCTTCCAGTGTCATCTAGCCTTCCAGTGTCATCTAGCCTTCCAGTGTCATGTAGCCTTCCAGTGTCATCTAGCCTTCCAGTGTCATGTAGCCTTCCAGTGTCATGTAGCCTTCCAGTGTCATGTAGCCTTCCAGTGTCATCTAGCCTTCCAGTTTCATCTAGCCCTCCAGTGTGATCTACCCTTCCAATGTCATCTAGCCTTCCAGAGCCATGTAGCCTTCCAGTGTCATGTAGCCTTCCAGTGTCATGTAGCCTTCCAGTGTCATCTAGCCTTCCAGTGTCATCTAGCCTTCCAGTGTCATCTAGCCTTCCAGTGTCATGTAGCCTTCCAGTGTCATGTAGCCTTCCAGTGTCATCTAGCCTTCCAGTGTCATCTAGCCTTCCAGTGTCATGTAGCCTTCCAGTGCCATGTAGCCTTCTAGTGCCATGTAGCCTTCCAGTGTCATCTAGCCTTCCAGTGTCATCTAACCTTCCAGTGTCATCTAGCCTTCCAGTGTCATCTAGCCTTTCAGTGTAATGTAGCCTTCCAGTGTAATGTAGCCTTCCAGTGACATCTAGCCTTCCAGTGTCATCTAGCCTTCCAGTTTCATGTAGCCTTCCAGTTTCATGTAGCCTTCCAGTGTCATCTAGACTTCCAGTGTCATGTAGCCTTCCAGTGACATCTAGCCTTCCAGTGTCATCTAGCCTTCCAGTGTCATCTAGCCTTCCAGTGTCATCTAGACTTCCAGTGTCATGTAGCCTTCCAGTGTCATCTAGCCTTCCAATGTAGCCTTCCAGTGTCATGTAGCCTTCCAGTGTCATGTAGCCTTCCAGTGTCATGTAGCCTTCCAGTGTCATGTAGCCTTCCAGTGTCATGTAGCCTTCCAGTGTCATCTAGCCTTCCAGTGTCATCTAGCCTTCCAGTGTCATCTAGACTTCCAGTGTCATCTAGACTTCCAGTGTCATCTAGCCTTCCAGTGTCATCTAGCCTTCCAGTGTCATCTAGACTTCCAGTGTCATCTAGACTTCCAGTGTCATCTAGCCTTCCAGTGTCATCTAGCCTTCCAGTGTCATCTAGCCTTCCAGTGTCATCTAGACTTCCAGTGTCATCTAGACTTCCAGTGTCATCTAGCCTTCCAGTGTCATCTAGCCTTCCAGTGTCATCTAGCCTTCCAGTGTCATCTAGCCTTCCAGTGTCATCTAGCCTTCTAGTGTCATCTAGCCTTCCAGTGTCATCTAGCCTTCCAATGTAGCCTTCCAGTGTCATGTAGCCTTCCAGTGTCATGTAGCCTTCCAGTGCCATGTAGCCTTCCAGTGTCATCTAGCCTTCCAGTGTCATCTAGCCTTCCAGTTTCATGTAGCCTTCCAGTGTCATCTAGACTTCCAGTGTCATCTAGCCTTCCAGTGTCATCTAGCCTTCCAGTTTCATGTAGCCTTCCAGTGTCATCTAGACTTCCAGTGTCATCTAGCCTTCCAGTGTCATCTAGACTTCCAGTGTCATCTAGCCTTCCAGTGTCATCTAGCCTTCCAGTGTCATCTAGCCCTCCAGTGTCATCTAGACTTCCAGTGTCATGTAGCCTTCCAGTGTCATCTAGCCTTCCAGTGTCATCTAGCCTTCCAGTGTCATCTAGCCTTCCAGTGTCATCTAGCCTTCCAGTGTCATCTATACTTCCAGTGTCATGTAGCCTTCCAGTGTCATGTAGCCTTCCAGTGTCATCTAGCCTTCCAGTGTCATCTAGACTTCCAGTGTCATGTAGCCTTCCAGTGTCATCTTGCCCTCCAGTGTCATGTAGCCTTCCAGTGTCATGTAGACTTCCAGTGTCATGTAGCCTTCCAGTGTCATGTAGCCTTCCAGTGTCATGTAGCCTTCCAGTGTCATCTAGCCTTCCTGTGTCATCTAGCCTTCCAGTGTCAAGTAGCCTTCCAGTGTCATGTAGCCTTCCAGTGTCATGTAGCCTTCCAGTGTCATGTAGCCTTCCAGTGTCATGTAGCCTTCCAGTGTCATGTAGCCTTCCAGTGTCATGTAGCCTTCCAGTGTCATGTAGCCTTCCAGTGTCATGTAGCCTTCCAGTGTCATCTAGCCTTCCAGTGTCATGTAGCCTTCCAGGGTCATCTAGCCTTCCAATGTCAAGTAGCCTTCCAGTGTCATCTAGCCTTCCAGTGTCATGTAGCCTTCCAGTGTCATCTAGCCTTCCAGTTTCATGCAGCCTTCCAGTGTAATCTAGACTTCCAGTGTCATCTAGCCTTCCAGTGTCATCTAGACTTCCAGTGTCATCTAGCCTTCCAGTGTCATCTAGCCTTCCAGTGTCATGTAGCCTTCCAGTGACATGTAGCCTTCCAGTGTCATGTAGCCTTCCAGTGTCATCTAGCCTTCCAGTGTCATGTAGCCTTCCAGTGTCATGTAGCCTTCCAGTGTCATCTAGACTTCCAGTGTCATCTAGACTTCCAGTGTCATGTAGCCTTCCAGTGTCATCTAGCCTTCCAGTGTCATGTAGCCTTCCAGTGTCATCTAGCCTTCCAGTGTCATGTAGCCTTCTAGTGTCATCTAGCCTTCCAGTTTCATGCAGCCTTCCAGTGTCATCTAGACTTCCAGTGTCATGTAGCCTTCCAGTGTCATCTAGCCTTCCAGTTTCATGCAGCCTTCCAGTGTCATCTAGACTTCCAGCTTCATGCAGCCTTCCAGTGTCATCTAGCCTTCCAGTGTCATCTAGCCTTCCAGTGTCATCTAGCCTTCCAGTGTCATCTAGACTTCCAGTGTCATCTAGCCCTCCAGTGTCATCTAGCCTTCCAGTGTCATCTAGCCTTCCAGTGTCATCTAGCCTTCCAGTGACATCTAGCCTTCCAGTTTCATGTAGCCTTCCAGTGTCATGTAGCCTTCCAGTGTCATGTAGCCTTCCAGTGTCATGTAGCCTTCCAGTGTCATCTAGCCTTCCAGTGTCATCTAGCCTTCCAGTGACATCTAGCCTTCCAGTTTCATGTAGCCTTCCAGTGTCATGTAGCCTTCCAGTGTCATGTAGCCTTCCAGTGTCATGTAGCCTTCCAGTGTCATCTAGCCTTCCAGTGTCATGTAGCCTTCCAGTGTCATCTAGCCTTCCAGTGTCATGTAGCCTTCCAGTGTCATCTAGCCTTCCAGTGTCATCTAGCCTTCCAGTGTCATGTAGCCTTCCAGTGTCATCTAGCCTTCCAGTGTCATCTAGCCTTCCAGTGTCATGTAGCCTTCCAGTGTCATGTAGCCTTCCAGTGTCATCTAGCCTTCCAGTGTCAAGTAGCCTTCCAGTGTCATGTAGCCTTCCAGTGCCATCTAGCCTTCCAGTGTCATGTAGCCTTCCAGTGTCATCTAGCCTTCCAGTGTCATGTAGCCTTCCAGTGTCATGTAGCCTTCCAGTTTCATGCAGCCTTCCAGTGTCATCTAGACTTCCAGTGTCATGTAGCCTTCTAGTGTCATCTAGCCCTCCAGTGGCATGTAGCCTTCCAGTGCCATGTAGCCTTCCAGTGCCATGTAGCCTTCCAGTGTCATCTAACCTTCCAGTGTCATGTAGCCTTCCAGTGTCATCTAGCCTTCCAGTGTCATGTAGCCTTCCAGTGTCATGTAGCCTTCCAATGTCATCTAGCCTTCCAGTGTCATGTAGCCTTCCAGTGTAATGTAGCCTTCCAGTGCCATGTAGCCTTCCTGTGTCATCTAGCCTTCCAGTGCCATGTAGCCTTCCAGTGTCATCTAGACTTCCAGTGTCATGTAGCCTTCCAGTGTCATCTAGCCTTCCAGTGTCATCTAGCCTTCCAGTGTCATGTAGCCTTCCAGTGTCATGTAGCCTTCCAGTGTCATCTAGCCTTCCAGTGTCATGTAGCCTTCCAGTGTCATCTAGACTTCCAGTGTCATGTAGACTTCCAGTGTCATGTAGCCTTCCAGTGTCATGTAGCCTTCCAGTGTCATCTAGCCTTCCAGTGTCATCTAGACTTCCAGTGTCATGTAGCCTTCCAGTGTCATCTAGCCTTCCAGTGTCAAGTAGCCTTCCAGTGTAATGTAGCCTTCCAGTGCCATGTAGCCTTCCAGTGTCATGTAGCCTTGCAGTGTCATCTAGCCTTCCAGTGTCAAGTAGCTTTCCAGTGTCATGTAGCCTTCCAGTGCCATGTAGCCTTCCAGTGTCATCTAGCCCTTCAGTGTCATGTAGCCTTCCAGTGTCATCTAGCCTTCCAGTGTCATCTAGCCTTCCAATGTAGCCTTCCAGTGTCATGTATCCTTCCAGTGCCAAGTAGCCTTCTAGTGTCATGTAGCCCTCCAGTGCCATGTAGCCTTCCAGTGTCATCTAGCCCTCCAGTGTCATCTAGCCTTTCAGTTTCATGTAGCCTTCTAGTGTCATGTAGCCTTCCAGTGTCATCTAGCCTTCCAGTGTCATGTAGCCTTCCAGTGTCATGTAGCCTTCCAATGTCATCTACCCTTCCAGTGTCATCTAGCCTTCCAGAGTCATCTAGCCTTCCAGTGTCATGTAGCCTTCCAGTGTCATGTAGCCTTCCAGTGTCATGTAGCCTTCCAGTGTCATCTAGCCTTCCAGTGTCATCTAGCCTTCCAGAGTCATCTAGCCTTCCAGTGTCCTCTAGCCTCATTTCGATTTATACACATATTGGCTAAATAGAGTGAGAGGGGTTACCTATGTCAGTATTGAGGTTTTAAAAGATTATGAAACCCACATCCATTTGTTATAGCACGGACTGGTTTTTGTTACTGTTGTTTCAAAAGTAGCTTTCCATTAGCAGCCGGCCAGCAGGTCAACCGAGATGGCATACCACATTCGATATTGCCACTAGGATGACAACACTGCTTGGCAGCAAACACACTGCCCATTCTGTGAACCCGAGTCAGTATTGACTCTGGCACAGTTCACAATGAATGCTTAACAGACTTGACCCTTCGCATTACAGAATTGCGCCAAAAATAGCTCATTCTGATACTCTTTTTGTCTCCACTTCTTACAGAAATCATTCAGATGTCAAAACTTGTTTCCATTTCAACACAAACATGTTATTTTATCGAATAAACGCTTGTTTATTGCCTCAACAAGAGTAAGTTAAGAGTTTTGTGCAAAATAGTCTTAGAACTACTTTAACGGTGTATACAACCCCCAAACGGCCCTCTTCAGGGCCAGACTTGCTCATGAAAGAAACAGTCGGTTGCTTGTCTTTTACTCTTCTTTTCATTAACGGTGTATGTCAGGGAGCAGATCAGCTATCCCACAACCCTCTCGTGTGACCTCCATTTGCATATTTCGGAGGAAAACCTTCCATCACGTGATGTTAACTGGGCTAGAGACACTTTCATCGGTAGGCGAAATCTCTAGTGAACTAGAATGCACATTCCCTACACTTTAAAGCCCCTTTTCTCAAAACTGAATATGTGGGTATGTTTTCAGTAGCTCCTAACTGTGTCACTATTTTCAAGCACTTTACATTGTTGGAAAGAAAAATATCTCCAATTTACGACCACGAGCGCGTTTATTAGGCGTAAAATCTCGAATCTCGAGGGCTAGGCGTTGCCTGCGTTTCTCGCTAATTAGCTGTAGGTGCGTCTTGCTCGCCCTCGACTAGCCATCGCGGCGAGCCACTTGCCTAACAAACGCGCCCTACACGCATAGCACCGACTTTGCAAGTGAAAATCCGTCTCATTTTGTGGTGGAGGGCAGAATAATGCACGATGATGATGATGATGATGATGATGATGATGATGATAACGATTGACACTGATGACGACGAGACGACGGCGTCGTGGATGATGACGAGGAGGAGGGGGGGGGGGGGGGGAGGAGGAGAAGTGCAGGAAGAGGAGGAGGAGGAGGAGGAAGAGGAGGAGGAGGAGAGGAAATGGAGGAAGAGGAGGAGGAGGAGGGGGAGGAAGAGGAGGAGGGGGAGGAAGAGGAGGAGGGGGAGGAAGAGGAGGAGGGGGAGTGGTTGGAAGAGGAGGAGGGGGAGGGGGGAAGAGAAGGAGGAGGAGGAGGAGGAGGAGGAGGAGGAGGAGGAGGAGGAGGAGGAGGAGGAGGAGGAGGAGGAGGAGGACGAGGAGAAGGACAAGGAGGTCGAGGACGACGATGAAGGTAAAGTCTACATCGACAACGACAAGGGTAGTGGTGGTAGCGGAGATGGTGGTGGTTACAATGATGGCAAGTTCTTATCAACTATTTTAAGTACCTTCATCATGCTGTTGAACTGCAGGGGCCTATTGTAAACCAGGTGAATTCGGGTGATTCACCAAATCCAATCTCCTGGTCTCATCTGCTTTGAAATAATTACCCCATCCCACTCTGCCACCCCTACCCCCTTCCACTTCTTATGTTTACTTTAGAACATTATCTACATGTCCGCTTTCTGGCTGCCCATTTCCTTCCTGTCAGTCTGCAGCTTGCAACACCCCTTCCAATATCCCTACCCCCTTCCACTGTTTTCCACTGTTACCTCTCTCCCAACCCATCCTCCATACACATCCCTCACACCCCCACCCCCAACCTTACCCTACAGGGTTCTTACAGGTTTTTAGATACAAAATTCCATGACTTTTCCATGACTTTCCATGACCTTCAACAACATTTTCCATGACCTAGCGTACTGTGATACATGACAATTTTAAAGAGAAAAGTGTATGGCACATGACCAAACTCATGCCCAAATCACCCGTTGTAAAAAAAAATATAATTCTTTTTATTATTTTTACAGCAGATTCAAAAACTGACAAATGCAGAAATTTTTTAAACAAGTACTCCTTAAAATGATGATACTTTTGTTCCAAATTGTCTGGTGCTTCAACGATTAACGCACGCTGAATGTGGTAATCGAGCACGCGTCTACACAACGATATTGCGGTCCAATGTACACACAAACAGGTGGAAAATTTCCGCCTGTTTTCTCCTTTCAAGCGCACCATCCGGGTGCTAGACAAAAAGTAGATTCATCGTACATTAACATCGAATATAGCGTTGGAAGGGGGAAATCTTGTAGAATCCGAGGGTGTCTGTACGAAATTGATCAGAAAAGCGGGAGTGAGCAAATTTTAACAAAATGTCCGATGACGTTCGAACTTTCATCCATAACTCGTCTTTCGATTTTCACCGGAAGTTCAAACATACACCAAACGAAAGAGCAATCTTTCCTCTAATGAGTAGTAAAGTTTCAACTTGATCAAATGAGAAACTTCGACGGACGAGTGTTTAGAAGAGACCAACCCGAGTCGCGAAATGCAAACTCTGTCGAGCCACCGCGAGTCGGTAGTGGCGGAGGGTGTTTTTTTTAACGTAATCGGCTTGTATGTTCTCAGCGGAAATAAGACGGATTAACACAAAACTACACGACACATGTTCTTGAAACCTTCTGCTTCATAAACAACTTTCATTCTTGTTTTTATTCACAATATTTTGTGGATTATCCACAATTAGCCATGAAAGTGAAGTGGTATTGCCGAGTGCATTTTGGCACTAATATTCAATTTATCAATGTTGCAAGTTTCAGAACATAATATGCACCTTAAGTTACTTTAAATCATTGAAGACGGCACTATTTTTAGCTCGTGTTGACTGGAGACGCATGTTTCTGGGCATTTTTACAGAAATTGCTGAAAAAAATACTAATCAAGCAACGGAAAAACTTGGCATCATTAGAACACTCTTTGTCTCCTTTATCCTTGTAGATCAATGTCATTCTCTCATTAATTTTATTTTGAATATAGTATTCAGGGTTCGTACAGGTTTTTAGATACAAAATTCCATGACTTTTCCATGACTTTCCATGACCTTCAACAACATTTTCCATGACCTAGCGTACTGTGATACATGACAATTTTAAAGAGAAAAGTGTATGGCACATGACCAAACTCATGCACAATACACCCGTTGTAAAAAATAAATCTAATTCTTTTTATTATTTTTACAGCAGATTCAAAAACTGACAAATGCAGAAATTGTTTAAACAAGTACTCCTTAAAATGATGATACTTTTGTCCCAAATTGTCTGGTGCTTCAACGATTAACGCACGCTGAATGTGGTAATCGAGCACGCGTCTACACAACGATATTGCGGTCCGATGTACACACAAACAGGTGGAAAATTTCCGCCTGTTTTCTCCTTTCAAGTGCACCATCCGGGTGCTAGACAAAAAGTAGATTCATCGTACATTAACATCGAATATAGCGTTGGAAGGGGGAAATCTTGTAGAATCCGAGGGTGTCTGTACGAAATTGATCGGAAAAGCGGGAGTGAGCAAATTTTTACAAAATGTCCGATGACGTTCGAACTTTCATCCGTAAATACGTTTAACCAACAGGTGCATCAATCGATGTTCACCTATGCATTCATGCACAATCATGCACACATTCATACCAGACAAAGTGACAAGACAGGGTCGCTCGATCAACATAACTTTTCTCCCACCTCTCCCGCCCCGGGATTGAACCACGGCACAGCGCCTCGCTGCAAAGCCCAACGCCTTAGCATGGCTGAAATGGTCGTTATGGGCCACATTTCCGGACACTGTACCTGAGGTACTCTGTCCGTTAATTTATGAGCTTTTTAAAGCCAGACCCCCTTGATTTGATTTTCGTTTTTTGGCACCAAAGTCATCTTCATCCATGCACAAACCATCCCAGAAAATGTGAAACTTAAAAATTTTACCGAAGTATTTCAAAATCATTTTTTAATAAATCGGACAGAGTACCTCAGGTACAGTGTCCGGAAATGTGGCCCATAACGACCATTTCAGCCTTAGCATGCTGGACCATCTACACCTCCCGAAAAAGAGGCTATCAATAGCCCAGCAGAGGCTTCGGGTTGGCTTTGAACTCATGAGAACCACAAATGTTTGTGTGTGTGGTCAAATTCAACACCACGTTTACTAAAAAAATCATCATTTATTACCTATTCAAGCTTTGAAGTAGATTTTTGGAGGGTGAGTAGAAAAATGGATGGCCTACACGGTGCAATTAATGAAAATACCATAGAATGTTTTTTCAGCTGCTAAAAAATATTGGAACACAGACAACAACCAAAAAAAAACAAATTCACTGTGTTTTCCTACACTGCTCTATGTATTCAAGAATACAACAGGTTTTGATGAAAATGCAAAAGTGCATAGATAGAGTCTCCAAGTAATGGAGATACATCTGAAAATGTTTTAGGGTAAAACTAAAACAAAAAAATTAAAAATCCTACAATTACTTACGCTAGGGAAGTCAGCCGAGTAATTTTCATCTGAATCAAGTATCCGCTCAGGACTCGATCTACAGACCACAACACATCGCCATCGGTAGAAGCACTGTGTTTTCCTACACTGCTCTATTGATTCAAGAATACAACAGCTTTTGATTACTTGGAAATACATCTGAAAATGTTTTAGTGTAAAACAAAACAAAAAATCCTACAGTTACTTTCGCTAGGGAAGTCAGCCGAGTAATTTTCATCTGAATCAAGCCTCCGCTCCTCCTCCGCTCCTGTCGATCTACAGACCACGACACATCGATCGGTCGAACTCGAAGCACGTGCTTGCTCTCTCACCCATCACATCAATGTCAGTAAAGCCTTCGAATTCATATTCTGAGGGTCAGAATCGAAAAATAACTCCACAAGCGCTTCAATTTCTTCGTCAGTCGCCATACTGGCTAAGAAAAAAGTCTCGTTCACAAACGGCGAAGACAAACTTCATGAAAAAAATTCACTGAAAATTCGCAACGCGCCCATTCGAAAATCAAAATGGCGGATCTCGTTGCCACGTGATCACTGCACATGACTGTGATATTTTTAGAACAGCATGACTCGAAGGGAGCGTTAGGCAAGTCAACAGAGCACGTCACTATCGCTTGTCGACCTGTGTCGACAGCGGACGTCTGGGGAATGTACGCTGTGTCGACTCAAGTCGACAGCGGCGCTCTAAATTCCATGACTTTCCATGACCTAAGTTGAAATTCCATGACTTTCCAGGCCTGGAAAATGAAAAATCAAATTCCATGACTTTCCAGGTTTTCCATGACCTGTACGAACCCTGAGTATTGCAACAAAGATGGGTACCGTCTGGCATGCCTGTATTTAGTTCGACTGGAGTGAGGCCGACTTCTAATCCGACAGCGTGTACGGATCAGTTTCCGATTCCTCTGCTTCTGTCAGCAGTTCGTGCACTATACCTATGATCTGCTCCTCTAAAACTGCATCTTTTTCATCTTCGTCCTCTTCGGAAAAAAGGACCACATCGTCCTTCTCATCTGATCCTTCTTTCATAGCGAGTTCAACAACATCCTCATCGTCCTGCCGCGACACCATTGCGATTTAGCGTTGAAATCGCCCCCTTGCCACATGTGTAAACAAAGTCTGGCAGTGCCTTATCCTCTTCAAATTCAGAGACACAGACGATCTACAATGTTCTTCACTATCTTATGAGAGAACTAGACTACCTTGACTGGTTAAGAGCCCCTCACAACATTCACAAGAAATTTACATACGCACCGCATCATATGATGAGATGCGTCGTCAACCGTTGCTCATCTCACCGCATCATATGATGAGATGCGTCATCATTGAGTTAAAAACAGTTTTGACTAGACTACACCAGCCGTTTCTAAGTGTTGACGGAGAAATCTGAATTTTACCGATGGCCATCTGTATTGATGTTAAACTGCGCGACATCGGAGCAAAGTCCCCTGCAAAGCTCGGAAAGCTATTTCTCTCTTTAATTTGACAGTGTTGATATATTAAAGAGATACAAATTGCAATGGCAGTTCATATATTGCTGATCAGGTAAATGATGTTGAATTGTCTCGAGTGAGTGAGTTCGGAGTGACCTAGTTCGTTCGGCCACGCCTACGCGTGCTGTAGGCTACAGCCGGCTATGGGCTAATGCTGTATGTGGCAGAATGCCTAGTTTTGCCCACTCAGCAGTGTCAGCAGTCAGCTATCATTAGGCAGAACTGTTTAGTGAAATATTTCAAATATGTAAATACTTAAGATTTAACACATTTTATTATTGGAAAAGAGGTTTCCATGTTCGTATTTTAAACATCGCGTGCAGAAACTGCAATGTCAAGGACTACTGTTTATGACTAACTGTAAGCTTTGTAAACATGGGCAGATCATGCCCTGCTATTGAATATAAATGAGTGTTTTTTAAGTTGTTTAAGTTTGAAAAAAAGGTGAAAGCACTGATGTTTTATTTAATAATGAACTTGGGTAACTTCTAGTCTGTATTATTTTTCTCTCTGGATTGCATAGGTCAAAGCAATTTCCTCAATCTTTGATTCATGATCATGGTAATGGAAATGTAAAAAATGATCAGTCAGTGATTATCTGCACCACCAGACATGCAGAGGGCATGTGTGTGTCACTGTGTGTATTTCAAAGCTCTGTATAACTTGAAGTTAAGAATCACCAATTCTCATAGCATAAAGCTAAGGCATTTATAGAAAGATTGTGCCAAGAACTAATTGTCTTCTTTTATGTATAGAGTAACTGTATCATGTGAGCTATTTACTTGCCAGTTATGAAGATGCTGACTTGATTTGCCTTGCTTTCATGATAAAAAATTCATTAACTTAAGTATTCTTGTGTGTAATATAATATTAATGGGAAGATTTTGTTCATAAGTATTCCTTTCAAGTCTATATGTGGATTGTTCTTGGCTATAGAATTTATTTTGGATGTGATATGAACCAAAATAAATCAGCAAAAGTGCAATTGTTGAACAGTTTACTGGACTTTGTTTGGTTCCCTCGCATGTTGGACACATGTGAATCCGTGTTCCTAAAACACTTAAAATGCATCTCAACAGCAAAGTTATCATTGTGCCTGTTCAAAACAACAGTGTGGACATTTTCCTTAGGTGAGGGAGAGAAATGGCAAGTTACTGAATTTTATTTATTGATCTACATCATGTAGGCTGCCAGTTTTTCTTGAAAACCCCATTACAGATATCACAAAAAATTAATTACTCACCCCACATCATGGATATCTTCATGAAACTTATTTCCTAGATTTGGGGGTACAAGATCAATTTTTAGTGCAAGTTTTGAAGCTCTAGGGCAAAAACTTTTTTTAATGGACTGGGTCCACTTTTTTGGACCTACGAATTTGACCTTCATTTGACCCATATTTTTTTTAATTCATACAAAATCAATAATTGCTTTAAAGTGTTAAACCAAAGTGATTTTGTGTCATTTTGGTGATATAGTATCTGACTGATAAGAAAAAAGTGATTGAAATTTTTTTTATTTATATGGTTGGTTCATGCTACTCTTGAGTTCAGTGTCAATTCTTTCAATATTTTCTCCCTGACATACACTGTTTGTATGGCTAGATGCATCTTGTAAAAATGGTAAGTATTATTATATTTTGAGGGACATTTATGCCTCATTTTAAAATCTAATATTTGTATCACCTATACAAAAAAAAAAATCAACCTACATTCCACCTGCACTTCTTCAACTTTTCCACTTCAAATTCATTCACTCTCTCTCATACTGTCACTGTGAGGAATCCTCATCTGAGGACACCAGCTGAGGAGTCAGCAACTTGTACGACCAATTTTCATTTGAAAGTGCTCCTTCACACAGCTAACTTTTACAGCACCATCTCTCGCACATCTTTTCATCTGATCAGGCTAAAATGTGTAACAACATACTGGGTGTGTCACATGGTGTGTGTTGTGCTTTTCGAATAGATTCGAAGGGGCCCTATCCAGTATATTAGATTGCTTGCCTGCATTCACTTGCAGCTTAGAGTCAGCACCTTTTCAAAGCTGGCCTGACCCAGGTCCCTGGGCAAGGTGCTCCATTTGCACTGCTTCTCCCTACCTAGGAGTACAACCTGTGAAAGCAGTGATGGCACACTGCAGTGAAATAGGGCTAACCTTCATGCAGCCTGTGAGCCAGGGTCAGGTTGGAATGCTTACCAGGAAGCAGAGATGGTTCTGGAACCTGAGTTTGTGCTTTCAACCTGTCACCACGTTTGTTGCAAGATGCCACTGAAAGGATTGATCAAATGGCCTGATGATCTGGAATACACAATTAATCTGCTTCAGCACTGGGCGTGGGGAGAAGCTGCTATTTGAAACTAATTCCCTAAGCTTGACCTTTCCTTGCCTTACATCTAAGTCCATGTACAACCAGGCCGCAGTGGACCCCAAGTGTGGCTGTAGTACCCACCTTCTTGCCTGCCTTGGGCTGGTGGATCCAGGTCTTGAAGCCAGCAACGTCCTTGGCACTCTCTGCAGTGTTTTGCTTGCTTCTCTTCTTCTGTCCACCGAAGCCAAACTTCCTGTTCTTGTACTGGCGCTTCTTGTTGGGCCTGCAATGATTATATGCCAACATGGTGCAGGGGACCTCTGGTTGTCATTCAGTCTCCACTTGTCAATGCCAGTTGTACAATTAGATGAGCAACTACAAGGGTACAAGGCATGTCATATTTAAGTGTGTACGTAAGTATGCACGCACATACACACACACACACAAGCACGCACGCATGCACACACACACACACACACACGAGTGTGCAACAAAGAAAAAGGACAGTCTCTTCATTTAAAAAAACCAACACGATACAGTTTGAAACACAAACATTGTAAGTTTAACAGAATGATATATGTGATATTTTAAGTCCAGTACTTAACAAGCTACTGATAGATTGAATTCCAAACAGATGAGCCTTGAAGAGGGGTGAAGATATCATTCTCTAAAAAACTTGGTGGTGGACTATGGAAGACATAGACAACATGAACTTACTGTTGAGGTTTGTCTCGAGGCTGCTTGCTTTTCAAAACAGACTCTATGTCCTGGTCTGTCTGACCTGTTTGGAAAAGAAACCAGTTTGTCCTTCTAAAAATGCAAAAATCTAAATAGGAATGTGTTGTTCAGAGAACAGCAATCAAAACATTAAAAAAATACATTTCTTCAAGGCATGAGTACATCACAAAACTGCCTGGCTGATGTGAATGGTGCACTGCTCAATGAGCCAACAGTCTTTCCACCACAGGCTATAAATGGTATGACCTGGTTGGCAATCCTAACATGCAGTGGTTACACTTGGAAAGTGTAACAGTTTACCCCCCAAAATTATGTATTTAACAATGAAACTCACATCTAATATTTGAGTAACCAGACATGTTTCTTCAAGCTACCAAACCATTCCATTAATTCTAAGTCAACTACTCATTATTGCCTGCACCAACACAACAGTTGTCTACTTGATCCACAGTCCAACTTCTTGCCTGCCCAGTTACTCTTTTCATTCCTTTCTGCTCCACGTAATGTTAATCCTGCAATCGCCAACCCCATTTTACCAACACACACAACTTCAAATTATAAAACTGAACAGGAGAAAGAACAAGAAGGGCAAACCCCATATGTCTCACATGCTTGACCTTGACCTTTACGCGACCTTGACCTTCAGGTGACCTTCAAGGTCAAACAACTAAACCTAGCAGTGACATCATACACTAAGAACTGCTTTACACATTTTTCCTACCAAAATACATGTGGCCTTGACCCAAGGTCAAGGTCATCCAAGGTCATGCAACACAAAGCTGTTGATTCAAGACATAGGAAGCACAATGGTGCTTATTGGCACTTTCTACCATGAGATATGGTCACTTTTAGTGGTTCACTACCCCATTTTGGTCACATTTCATAAAGGTCAAAGTGACCTTGACCTCGATATGTGACCAAATGTGTCTCATTGTCGCGTTACGCGCAAGGCCTTAGCTAAAAATAGGATGGAAAGTTCTGGGCTCAGGTGTTGTTGCTAACGGGGATCAATTAACCGTAGGGGGATAGATTGAATCAGTGGGAAAGCGAGGGAGATTCGAACGCGAGCTCGAGGCCGCGTGCCCTCGTGACTATGATAGTTTCCTCTGATTGGGTAATTACAGCGTGGGGCGCTGGAATGTTAGGGTCAGGCGCGAAGGTGTGCATTATCACGGTTGCTGCTGGGTAAGCCGGACGTGGGTGCATATGGAGACGCCGTAGATTTGTGGGGCGCGCGAGACGACCATGAAGTGCTACGTCTGCCCGAGGGAGTATAGTTGCTCTGGGTAGAACAATGTTCCGTCAATTATTCACGGCCTGTCATTCTGAGGTGGGTGATGTAAATTTGTGCTTGAACGCGTGAGTGCGTATGCACGTGTAAGAATGCCATTTTGGACTGAACTAGATAATATTTAAATTGCTTAACAGAGTGAGTAATTGGCTAGAAGGAAAGCCGAGGCAAACATCTAACTGTTCATTGTGAAATTAGTCTTTGGGTTCTTTTATTAAAGACGCGCGGGAGCGTCTAGTTGTAATTGGAGAGAGAGAGAAGTTTGGCTTGTGTTGAAAGTGCAGCGGGGGCACCGCTTTTTTGTATAGTGAAGGGTTGTCATTGGTTCATTTCAGGCCAGAGAGCAAATTGGATTGTGTTGGAATTGAAGTTGATATCGAATTGGGAATTCGAATCCGCTTATCCGACTTCTTCATCAGTATTCGTTTCCGTGGCAGTGGATGCCGCTGCAGCAGAGTGTCGCTGCGTGTATGTTCGTCTTGGTGTATCCACGCTCGTCGGAGCGAGGTACAGGAGTCTCTACCGAGGGTGCGGTGAGTCGCTGGGGCGGCTTCTCCCGGAGCTGACGGAGGGTCAGGGTCCAAGTATCTTGGTGGATGCGTCTACGAGGAGGGGAGTACTTATCCGCTACACCGCTGGAGGGGAGACTGACGACAAGAAGAAGACCGCATGAACAGGGAGGTTCACGTAGACCTATCCATGAGGGATATTATTGTGTGTTGTGTCAGAATCGTGCTTGGATATTATGTGCTATTCCGGAGGGAATCAAGAGAGAGCGCTATACGGTAAGAGTGGTCTTCTTACACGTTATTATCCGTGAGTGAAGCCGAGGAAACTCTGACATGTAACTTTGGCTGGAGGCCATTATTATATTTCTCAGGTGTGAAGAGGGACAGACTAGGCAGGGGGTGGTTAGAAGGACGCTGCCGTTTGAATTCATTCTCAGAGGAGATGAAACTGCGTATGGGTGTGCTCGAGGTGCCATCTAAGAGTTTAGAGTAATTGGTATTATTCTTATCCCTGACTTGAGAAAGTGAGAGGACAGTAATCGTTGAGGTCCTTCGTTAGGAGCGATTACGTGAGTCAAGAGCGTGATACTACATCGCTGTTAGAGCGAGAGGAGAGAAGACGCGGGGCGTCCGTCATTGTATGTAAATTTAAGCATGGGTGGCCTCCGGTCACATGCGGAGGCCTGTGATTGGAGGGCACCCCACGCTTTCCAAGTAGTCGAGTGAGGCCATGCCTGCTGGGGCGTGTTACCTCACCCTGTGGACTTGTGCGTAGAGGAGAGAGTCATTTGTGTATTGTTATTGTGCATGCTTGGGGACTGTCTTTTGGGGTTGGGATTTCTTTTCAGCTTTCTTTTCTTTGATTAAACATTGTTTTTAAAATTGAATTTACCCTCAGTGTCTCATTTAATTGTGGTTGTTTTTTCTTATTTATTCTTTTAGTTGCAGGAAAGCGACAATCAGGTTTTGTATGAAAACCTTAGGGAACTGTGTCTGCTTATTTAATTAACATCTTTGGATTAAAGGGCAATAATGCAGGTAGACCAAAACCCCTAGCAACAGCGACACTCATGATGAAAGTATTGACCCATCCACGACACACCCCTTTCTCGCGGGAGATCGCGTGGTATCACATGCAGGCGGCAAATTGGCTTCGATGCGAACGCCAACTGAATCGTTGAGTTGTATTCCGGACAGCATTTGTGACTCATTTTTGCCAGACAGTGAGAAGATTTCTCAGACTGTGATAGACAGGGGTATGAATAAATACTACTCATGTTATTTAGACGAAATTAAGATCTATGAGCAAGAGGATTCAACGGTGGAGGTGACAGCTCGGGAAGTGCTGGCATCTGCGTGACAATGAGCGTCGTATCTGTCTGTTGTGAGGTGCCTGTAAAATGTTGATCAAGTGTTCCAGTGATCAGGTAGTTAAGTTTAAAACGGATTGAGCGCCTCGGGTTGGTGTAGAGTCGCTATACAAAACTACTACCTTTACCTTCACTAGTTGCATTGATGAGAAAGAAATTTACCAACCACGTTCGATTCGAAGATTTCGGTCATGCTATTAACCGAAATGGCGCTTATGGCTTCGAAATGGCTTAGAAATGAGCATACATATCGTTATCCCCTTCTTGAATATGATATATTTAAGCAATTCTAATTAAACCAGAACTATATTTGACCAAATTATGTTAGAAACAGCAACATTTTGAAACACAGACATGCGGTCGCCATTTCGATCATCATCCTGGACGGAAATGGCGACCGCATGTCTGTGTTTCAAAATGGTGCTGTTTCTAACATAATTTGGTCAAATATAGTTCTGGTTTAATTAGAATAGCTTAAATATATCATATTCAAGAAGGCGATAACGATATATATGCTCATTTCTAAGCCATTTCGAAGCCATTAGCGCCATTTCGGTAAATAGCATGACTCGAAGATTTGATCGAGACAGGGGTGAACCTTTGCGCTTCGGCTTACGTTGGATGGGATATATTTTGTTCTAATCCTGGAGCTTTGTATAACCATGCTCTACCCAAAATCTCAGAACTACCATCACGACAGACAAGCTGTGTAATGAGATGGTAAGGTACATAGGCATCATCCTCGCAATGAAGCGTTACTGTACGTCTATCCTCACTCAACCCTCACGCTCCCTCCCTAAATTTGCTTCCTGAATCCTAGAAATGAATAAACTTATGTTAAAAAACAGTCATGTTCAATTTAAAATGCAGATCTGAGACTCAAACCCGCGCAGACTCCTTTGTTTTTATTAAGCCGGTTGAGATTTAGCTGATCGTGTGGCCGGCAGCACACCTTGATCCACCCCATGGCATTGGCTCTTCTGCTTTTTACAGAGGGAAATTGATGCAATTTGCCTCCTACTATTTTATTGGGATATCGTTGATCACCAGAGCATGTGCCCCACTGGCAGTGAACAACCATTTTGTTGTGGTTGTGCGATAAGCTAGAACCGAAGCGAAAACGCGTGATGAGTCAAAGAGACGCTGCTTCCAGACAGTGCCGTATTTGTGATACTAGCGTGAGCCAGAGAAGTCTGCGCTAAAATTAGACTAGTTCCGCGTCAGCGATTGGCTAAGCCCAGCGACCACATGGGCCGTGTGGATGGGCTAATAACACGTGTACTACAATGTTATGAAGTTTGGAAGAGTTATCTTCCATAGTTCAGGGTCAAGGTCACTTCAAAATATGTATACAATCCAACTTTAAAGAGCTCCTGTGACCTTGATTTTGAAGCAAGGTCAAGTCACTGTGTATGTTTTTTAACACCTTGTAATCCTACACCATCATGCCAAATTGGGTGTTGATAGACTTAATAGTCTCCTAGAAAAATCCAATGTTAAAGTTTTTTCCGGATGACAGGACGCCCGGACCCCCGGACCGGACGCCCGGACGCCACGGGTGACCTAGTATAAAAGTATAACATGTGTACTACAATGTTATGCAGTTTGGAAGAGTTTATCTTCCATAGTTCATGGTCAAGGTCACTTCAAAATATGTATACAATCCAACTTTAAAGAGCTCCTGTGACCTTGACCTTGAAGCAAGGTCAATCAAACTGGTATCAAAAGATAGGGATTACTTTGCTCTATACTCCAAATTTAGGTTAGGTATCCAATCTCAAAAACTTCTGAGAAAATTGGGAAAATGTGAAAAATGGCTGTTTTTTAGACAACATTTACGGCCCCTGCGACCTTGACCTTGAAGCAAGGTCAAGTCACTATGTATGTTTTTTGACGCCTTGTCAGCATACACCATCATGCCAAATTGGGTGTTGATAGACTTAATAGTCTCCGAGAAAAATCCAACGTTAAAGTTTTTACGGACGACACCACGCCCGGACGCCTGGACGGACGAAACGGCTCAGTACATAGACTTACTTTTGCTTCGCATACGAGTCAAAAACCTTTCAGAAGGGATGTCACCTGAGTTTCCCTCAGGAGTGCGGGTGTATCAGACATGCCAACAAGCGAGGCACTGCAGACAATACCATGCCACTGCCAGGCAGCGCTGGGTGGCTCACCTTTCTTGTACTTCTTCAAGTTGTCCAGCAGCTCCTTCTTCTCCTTCTGCCGCCTGAGCATTGTCTCCTGCTGGATCTGAAAGGCCAAAGGAGAAGCATCATGCTCAATCCCAGGGACAGGAGATGCCTGGGACAAATCCATGTCTCCATTTCCATTTGATGAGAGCACTGGAGGCTGTTCCCCTCATGTCACTTTGCCTATGCACTTGTGCATGGCTGCAGCATCTCCAACAGGAAGGGAAAGGAAGCTACTACAAAGTGATCAAGTGACTGTATCACCGCAAGGCCTATCTCAAACCTCAAAATCATATTGTTCATCTTTAAGAAAAGGCAAAAGACTTCTGCAAGGTAGATAGATATTTCTGAATGTGAATGCAACTCCTAGTAATATTAGCTTTCTCAAGGATACGTGACTATGCATGAGAAAACAAGGCTAAAGTTTTTTTTTTTTTTTTTTTAAAGACAATGAAACATTTCAACCACAACACTATTGATCTATTCATGCATTTTCCAGAGAAAACAGCATGTTCAAAGAGAAAATCTTAAATTTTCTAGTGATGTAAATATAAGGAAAATGTATATGTGATTTAGTGTGCTGATAACTTTACTCAATGTTTTTTTCAAAACTGTTTTTTGTACTTGTTTCTCCTGCATGGTCACAGATGCATCTAAGTAGTAAAATGATTTATGTCTTGGAATGATCTGAGCGCAAAAACTACAACTATACAAGGGACAAGGTCTCTTAGTCTGATGAAATCACAGTTAAAGAATGCAAAGACTGAAAAACGACATGATCATCACATCTGAAAAAAATATATTGTATGCGCTATTGGAAGAAAAAAACTTTTCATCCATGCTACATTTGCTCTATATTCTTCATACAGTTTATATAATATCTTTGTTCACAACTCATACCCACATCAAAGTAAATTAAAATCTCCAATGAAGTAGAACCCATGAAAGACACAAACCTTCTTTCCGTATTTCCTCAGCTGCCGCAGCTTCTTGGCCTTCTCCGATCGCTCCACGCCCAGCTTCTTGCTGAGAAGCTTCTCTCTAACCTGCAGCAGAAATGGACAAATTATGAAGGGCTGGAAAAGGGAATGCATTTTCAATGTGTGTCTGATCTCAAAAGTCAAAGTGCAACACCAGGGAGCAAGTTTCCCTTGCAAGTGTATCCACTAGAGCGGCAAGCACGTTTCCCGCTCACCTGGCACCGGTCTGTCAAATCAAGTCTGGACTCCAGGCAGTCACTTCCCCCCCTAAGTTCTGCTGGAGTTTCTTAAATGCATCTTACATAGGAAATATCTTCTTTTTTTAAAGAAGAAAAAAGGGACAATCAGAACGGGGAACACCAACAAAAGCATGAACACTTTTGCTGCTGCAGCATACAATCCTGATGATGATGATGGAGGTAACAATGCTGCTGCTGCTGCTGCTACTACTGCAGCTGATGATGATGACGGAGGTAACAATGCTGCTGCTGCTGCTGCTACTGCAGCTGATGATGATGAGATTATGGCATAGATAACAATGACAATGACGATAATGACTGATGATGAAAATTATCAAGATGAGAAATTTGGGACAATATCCTATATGAATATATTGGCACTGTAACTCACAGTGCAGAGAGAACTTCAACCATGCCGGCATTAAAATCTGAATGAATGAATTGATAGGAACGAGTTTGGCCACTCAGTTACTACAGGTTGCAGCAGCTGATGCTCACACGGTTAAAAGATGTGAACCAACATGCCCTTCAGAGGTTAGCGGTGAAGCTGTTTGGACAAAAAAAAACACAACCAACATACAAAAAAAAGGTACCCTTTTCATGTGGTCATCAGACTTTGCCATTTCAGCATAGAAGTCTGTGGGTCTTTTGGTGGGAACGCCCAAGGACTGCAGTCGCTTGAGGCCTTCCCTGGCAGAGGCGGCGGCCATGTTGTAGCTGCAACAGTCATGGTAAAATGAGCAGCTTGGTTACTGCTACGTCTACAGAGAAGAAGTCAATCAGTCCTTTTCAAAAGCAGCAGATTTACATGAGAGATCGTACATAAATGCATCATTAAATTGCTGAGACATTAACCTCTCAAACAAAACTACCGTGCAAAGTTCTAAGACAAGAAAATCCACAAGAGCAACTATAAAGTTACAGTGCAAAGAACTCATTAAAAAAAATAATAAACATTGAAAAACCACTCGAAGTGAAACCACTCTGAAAACGTTAGTTTTGTCAGCTTTAATATAGGCAATAAAAGAAAAATAATACACACACACACACCCCCCCCCCAAATTAGTTTTAAAACACCAACATGTTATGATGCGGTCTCATTAACTTAATGAGGTGACAACCTAGAAATTAACACTCAGCAGCACATCTTGTCAATTCACTTCACTCCAACACTTTCTGAATCTACTGAAGGGTGTTACACATGAAGAATATCACAAAAGCACATTCAAAAGACAGAGCTTCTCTGCAGTGAGTGAAAGTCAATTCAGGCAAAGTGTACCAGCACACCATCACCTCACAAATCACACTGGTAACTGTCAACAAGAATCTAGTGCAAGGCTCATTGGTTGGTACTACTATGGTTTCATGATCGAGTTCTCACACTTCTCTTCCATCTCATGTAGGAGGATTTTTTGTTATTGTATCTTTGACTTCTGCTTTTTCTGTCTTATCATTACTGCTTTGGAGAAAGATTGCAGGGAAAAGTTAGTCAAAACACCCATATCCACACACACCTTCTGTTACCCCTGGGTTTCCAATATTGTAGCTGAATGTTATGTCGTTATTTTTGTATATTTCTGTGTAAAACAACTCTTGATGTGAAATTAATTTTAAGAAAGAAATAAAGAAAGAAAAAGAAAGAAAGAAAGATACAATGAAAGACAGAAAACATGACTGTAAACACTTCAGGACCAGACAATACTCACAGCTTATCAATCTTGATGTCAAATCATGACTCCTTAAGTCATCATGAACTACGAACCACTCATATCACGTTGCCTTCTCGTCTTAATAACAAAGTCACCACCACACATACCACTCCCCAAAACACAACTACTTGCACTACTCACAACTTCATCTCCCTGATAAAGTCATTCTCCAGCTGGTCAGAGCTGAGCTCTGTGTTATCCTCTCTCTGTTCCACCTGGCTGACAACTTCCATCTTTTCCAGCCAGCCCAGGTCTGGCCGTCCAAACTCCTCAAGCTTCCGCTTCATCCCCTCCTGATGGAAAACAGAGACAGTTTAAAACAATGTAGCAGTTGTAAAGCAATGGACATGTCATTGCAAAACGTGGATGTGTTTGCTTTTGTTTTCATGCATCATGCGGCAGCAGTAGGGTTGGTAGTTGCATATATATATGGAGTTTTGGTGGTGGTGGTTGCACTGGTAGTGGTTCTATTGGTCTTGGTAGCAGTCACAGTAGAATTGGTGTTAGTAGTGGCACTGGTGGCTGTAGCAGTAGGTATCCATAGCAGTATTCAAAGTAGTTATGACTGTGGTAGTGGTGGTGGTTGTAGCACTTAATCAATGTACCATGATTAACATAATGGCATCAACAAGGAAAGAAATTCAGTTAAGAAAGTAGGATTTAAACAAATCAGAGCATAAATTACAATTTGACTGTCAAAATATCAGCTTATTTACCAATGACATTGACACGAGTCCATGCTTCCCTTTCCTTTGAACGCAAATATCCTTGCATTTTTTCCCCATTCGAACTCAATTTTTCTGCATATATGCATTGATGCTATCATGCAATTGTTTGGCAATTCACTCTCACTGCATAGCATTTTTCTTTATTTCACACAGGTAGTGCAATGTCTTCCTATAAACCATTCCCTGCATTGGCTGCAGTGAGCTGAGCGGAGGTGTCATGATACCCCTTGTTTAACCACACTCTTTAGAAACTCACCCAACTTTTACCTAGAGGCAGGAGATCTAGGTCTGAATATCAGGTATCTATGCCAATTCATGTTTGAAATGGAATTTTTCATGAAAGGAAAAAGACTAACAACTTCTCTGTAGCATTTGTCGCATATTTCCATAGTGTATGATGTGAACTGATATTGTTTTCTCTCTCTTGCTCTGTGATTTCGTATTAAATACAAAGTATAAAAACAACAAAAACCCTTGAGGCCTACATGTGGCATCTGTGTAATAGTGATTTCCTCTGAATAAGGCTTTCTGGAAGTTGATGCCAGGTTTAATTAAACAGTGGATTAATACACTGCCTTGTAAGAAAAGAAACATCTGAGCAAAAAAACAACAACTCAAGACTATGCAACAAAACAATCTGAATCCTTACAACATTGTTGATGATCCTTTGTGTTGGTGCTGTTTCTACATTCAGACCTGGTTTGATGTAGCCTGCCTTGAAGGCTTCTTGAAGCTGTTCAATGAAGAAAACAGGGGTAAGTATATATGATTTATTTCAATCTCCATAGTTGTTGAGAAATTTAATGCATATACTGATATAGACCTATTTCATTTATCAGTCTGAATAGTAAGGTCGCCTTGTCAAATTGTAAACAGTAAAGATGTCTTTCTACACATCATATACATGTACTGCAACTATTCACTCATTCATGAGTGCTCGAACTGCATGCTTTTATACCTTGATCATCAGGCTACTCTATCCAGGGCTCCAAAACAAAAGTATCTCAACTCCCTGGAGGACATACAACCACTATCGATCGTCACAAGCCTTCCATTGTAAACCTACTCTTCATAAAGAAGCAAACAACGCATGCACGAGTGAAACATGCATTTATAACCTACAGAGAGCTGCTCTGATGACATCTGACTCAGAGATTCTCTTATGGTGTGGAGTCGTTTAATTGCTTGACTTAACGAGGCGGATGGATGGATTGGTGGGTGGGTGAATGGATGGATGGATGGATGGATGGATGGATGGATGGATGGATGGATGGATGGATAGATGGATGGATGGATGGATGGGTGGATGGATGGATGAATGAATGGAAAACTTTTACGGCCTATCAGCCTCTGTAGGCTATGTAACTGTAACTTTAAGGCCATTAGGCACGATAATCATTAGAATCAAGTATATATGCAAATCAAGTCACGATGTCCCTATTTATTCGCCTCTTAGTAAGATTCTTACGAATTGCGTAGGGAGACGAGGTGGGTCCAAACGAGGCGGCACCAGTATGATTCAAATTTCAATGTCACGATTCAATGTCTTCACTCTTCACACGGACGCTTAAATTGTGAGCAAGAAATATATTGGCTTAAGAGGTCGTTTACTAAACCGATCATATTTGCCGTGAAATTTCAATAAGCTTTTTCTAAATAACGCGCACCGCACAGCCTCTAGAGATTAGATTTAGACTAGAGAGTAAGACTAGTAAGACTTAGTAAGAGACTCGTGGACTTCGTAAAACTTCGACGCTTCGCTTCGGCTTGTTTGTATTTCTTCAGAAACTTGGTAATAAAGCAAAATATAAAGGAAGATTCACGATAATTCAAAGCAATACGTACCTCCACATCCGAATCTGGCTCGGAATCTGGCAACATTCTAATTCTTTTGATCAGTAGAAGTTCGATCGATCTCTCTAAATGAACACGTGCGAATAACTACCGGAAACAGGAAACAATGACTCTCACGACTTTCGTAATTTTACTTTTATCGATTTTTAAAACCAAGTTTCTCGCTTCATTTCGATGATAAATATTTCTCAATTTTGTATAATATAATAAATCAATGGCTCTCGACTATTATTCAACAACAGTTATATCCGAAACTGCGGCTAATAACTTGTGTCCTTTCGGAGTCTCGCCCTTGACTTCGGCGTTGACCAACCTTTCTTGCAACTTCAGGAATTACAAGATGGGGAATATGGTGTATGCGTACGTTACACATCCTGATACTGCACCAGACATAAGGAAACCACCAACTTTCGATCCACAATTTGGTTTCGCCAGCCCTCGCTGCCCGAGAAGTATGTGTAAATGTAGTCAGTAGTGACTAGTGTGCTTGTTGGCATCTTCAGTTCGACAGCACAACGTCAGAACGTGTGGACTGAAGTTTGATTCAGAGATGTGTCGTGTAACTGTGTGCAGAAAGCGTAAACAGAGTTCATGCATTAGCACATCCGAAAGTGTGATCCTCTAGTGTATTTTCTTCTCCGACCTGTGCTGTGTAATGTGTTACTAATACTGAATGGCGTCTTTGTAAAGTGTGAGATGACTGAAAGTTGTGATGGTAATGATGCCTGAAGAGGGTTACCGTTATGGGAGGTTTGACAGTTTGATGAAAGCATGTAGGAGAGGTAAGCCTTTCTGACCCCAAATCAAGTCATTTGAGATCGATGACTGATGCGATAAACTGTGTGGCAATCAGGGGCAAGTATCCTTACAATGATTTCCTATTTGAATCCTATCGCTGGTTACTCATGGCAAGGTGTCCCTGCAAAGTACAAGAGAAGTATACATTTCTGTGCTGCAGCAATCAAGGCCACTAGGGAGGAGCTGGATAGAGCCAACATTCCCCTGGACAGGCGAGACTACTGTGTGGACTACTTTATGTCCTGGATGAGATGCAGGGAGAAGAACTTTCCCTTTGCCAACAAGTGCAGCCACGAGTACCACCACTATGATGAGTGTGAATATCACGAGTAAGTAACTTATTTCAACATGAAGTAATTTCTGTTTTGCTTTGTTATGGTTTTTTGTTTTTTGTGTGTGTGTTGTTTTGTGGGTTGTTTTTTGTTTTTTTTTGGGGGGGAGGGGGGGGGGGGGGGGGGAGTTGCTTTAGACCTTTAGACATCGTTCAATTCTGTTAGCAGCTGTGCTATAACTGTGTTACTGACATTAGTAAGGTGTGCTTCTCTTTCAAATGGTTACTTTCCCATGGTGAAAAGCAATACATTGTTGTTTTGTTGTTCTTATTGTTTTCACACTCTCTGGCATGTTTGGAAATAGCCTTGATTGCTTAATTAATTGACGCTTTGAATGAGCCAATTAGTATTAGTGCATTTTTATTGAATTGGTATTTGAATCTGCTCACATGTGTTATACTTTTCATGTCTGGTATAATGACTGAAACAACACTATTCATACATGTATTAAGTCCTTGTACAAGGCATATGCCTGTATATGTCAATGTAATGGCTGCAAACATTTTGACTTTGCATTGAACAAGAGGTCTACAAATGAAGGAAAGCAAAGTCATTGATGCTTTGGCTATAAAGGAATGGGGTTTGCCTTTCCTCAACATCCCAGAGCATTGAATATCAAGACTGTTTCAGCAGTCTTATTTGGTATCAAGGTTTGAAATAAAATTGTTATGGTAGTCGATTTGATCAGCAAATTAAATGCATTTTCACACAAGGAAACCTTTGCAGCTGAATTTAATGTTGGATGAATTGTTTGGATGAATAAAGAAACTTCATTTATTGAATTATGCAAAGTAATTAAGAAATGCAGAGTTGATTAATCACACTAGGACATGATGTGCAAAACTTGCATATGAAGAAAAGCAGACATAATCACATGGAGCTAAAGAAAGCACTCCATACACTTCTCCCATCGGTCAGATTTAACACGCGACACTCATTTGTTCAATTAATAGACATGATTTGGGGAATACCGGACCCATTTCTTCTGATTGGTCGGTTCAGTGTGAAATTATGTCCGCTTATGAAATGGACAATATTTTTGTCTGCTGTGAGTGTGATCAGCGTGGACTAAGCTTTTCACTCAATGACAGTGGGATGATGGGGATTGATTCTTATGATAAAACCAAATCACAAATTGGTGTTTTTACCCCTATGATGAACACAGTGCTAAATGTCGCTATGATTGTGTATATCACGTATACATGGTATAGTGTGGTCCAGCAATGATGTCTGACAGCTCGCACCCATTGACTTACACCTGTATATATGCACACATTTGCACAATCGATCAAGAACAATAAGTTTCACCGATCGACCTATGTTTGCTAAATTATAACAGTTTTAACATGATGTACATGTACACTTACATGTGCGCGTGCACATAGGACTGAGTGCATTAAACCGATTGATCAGATTTTGCTGTAATTTTATTGATTATTTTGCGCCATTTCCTTCTCTTTTCAACAAGGCTAAATTTGGTGTGAAATATTAATGGAGCAGAAGTATGGATCTCCCTCAGCTGACCAATGGGAGAAGTGTGTAGAGTGCTATCGTTAGCTTCATGGGACATAAAATGATTTAATTCTAACTTGGAAAGGAGATGCACACAAGACTAGAACGTTGATTCCTGGTGTGGCAGGCTGTTTCTAACATTGATGTGTCAGTGTCATGTTTTCAAGGCTGTCATCTGTGTCTGCCCATTAGTGTTGAAACACCAACACTTCAGATAACCCTGTCATATGCTCAACCTTTGATTGCCTCATGATTAGTGGAATAACCATACAAATTTAAATTGAAAATGTACGAGGAGACTAGGTTTGATTTCGTGCTGCTCTTGGTGACATGACAGTCTTTGATTTCTAGCAGTCTCTAGTGTCCTTAATGTCTTCATCACTTGATCCTATGTGGTGCTTTATTTCCATACATGATGCTCCTGATGGCGCATCATTTCAGCATGTAAGCACTTCAGAGCTGTTGACCTTTGGATATCAATTACTGCTTCCTTCATTATCAAGAAAAAACCTGGCAACTGAAGTAGGGATTGGATGGCAACAAGAGTAGTCTCCCTTGTATTGTTGACATATTCCCACATTGCTGTTCTGACAACAGACTCATAAGTTGTAAGCTGGTTGTTCACTCCTTTTCACTCATTGTATTGTCACCTGTTAGGTAGACTGTTGTATGTCAACGTGATGCCTGAATAAGTGTCGATTGATTTGACATTTCTATATCAGTATCATGTTATGGGTTGAAGCTTTGTCCTGAAACTGCTTCCTTTGCTCTCTTTCAGTATCATGTTATGGGTTGAAGCTTTGTCCTGAAACTGCTTCCTTTGCTCTCTTTCAGTTTCATTATCCGGATGAAGGAGTACGAGCGAGAGAAGCGTCTGAAGGAGAGGATGAAGAGGATCCTGAGACGTCGCCATCGGGAGCAGTTTGGGGATGACTGCATCCCCCCTCCCCCCCCTAAAGAGTGTTAATGCCTGGTGAAGGTCAACTATTGAGTACCAACGTGTCGTGCCGTGTGAAAGTTTGTTCCCATCCCTCTCAAAAGGAGTTGTGGCTGTAAAACTGAATCTGTAGCTCGAAATGTGTAAATATATGTTATGACTGAAGCAAAGAGACTTTTGTTGTGTTTGGTTTTTGTTTTCTTCCCTAGTTGTCTGTTCCAAGTACACCCTAACAAGCAGCAGCATCCACCACTCTCCCATACCTTGTCTAGCACTGGTTAAACATATGTCCCGTGCTGCCAGATTCTGCCTCTTGCTGCCATTCCCAACCGATCTCAAAGACATTAGCCACTTGCTAGACCCTCTCATGTTTTCCTCTTCATCTTCACTCTCCTAAATGTAGAGATCACACGATGATCTTGTGGCAGAGATGTCTGTCACTCCTCACATGATAGGTGAATTTGTAACAAAGAGTTTTAGTAGGAAAGCTCAAGGGCAAGCCCACCTCTTCCTTGGTATCAAAGGGCAGCATGAGAATGGCGTGGCAAGCGCCTCTGAGCCTTGGCACATCGCACCATTCATGCAGCCAGGAGACAGTTTTGGAGAGACAACATTCAAGCTCCTTTCCAGGATGCCTGATCACATGACATGGGAGATAGTGCGGAAGATCTCGGTCATATGACGCGGCAAACGCTTCATATGATGTAGCGCATTAGCATAATTTTCTCTGTTGTAAGGGGCCCTGATCACACCAACGGGGTTTGTGTAGTCTGAAACCATACTATTTGCTATCATTTGTGACCATTTAGTGACCCCTCCGACTTCACCCAGCCATATTATAGCTTTGTTTAGGCATGTGCTAAGAGGAGCGAGATAACAGGTGGGTATGGTGTCGGGGCTGGAGCAACGAAGTGAGTTGGAGGAAGCATTAGAGATTGTTTTAGAGGAAGGATCTGATGTGGAGGAGGATGCTTTGCATGACATAGGTAATTTCAGTGATTCTGATCGCGATGATGATGATGATGGAGCTTTTCCTCTCGCTCATGATGAGGAAACTGACAGTGATGGTGATGGCGAATCTGGGTCAGCCACGCTGTCTGCGTTCGCGTCGACCAGCAGCTGTGCTGGTATTTCGGGCATGACTGAGGCTGTAGCAGGTCCTATCCCTAGTGAGATAGGAATACAACCTTCTCCCTCCACATCTGGTGTGCCTCGAGTTGATCCACATCTTCCAGAAGTGGATAGCGATGACGATGACTACATGTTTACATGGTCACGGAACCTGCACAATTTTCCAATCGTCACTCCTTTTGACGAGCAAGTCAGGATGCCAGATGATGCGAAGCCTGTAGATTTCTACAGGCTTTTTATCACAAAAGATGTGATAAAGGCAATGAGAGTGAAAACCAATAGGTATGCCACCTCAGTCATTCAAACCAAGCGAGCCAGTGGGCGTGTCCTGTCTCCAAGATCCATGTACGTGACATGGGTTCGCGTGACAGATGAAGAGATCACGAGAATGCTCGCGATCCTCATACACATGGGCATAGTGCACAAACCCAGCATCAATGATTATTGGTCCACTGATCCAGCATTAGATTATTTTGCTCCTCAACTCATGCAGCATTAACGCTTTCGAGCTGTACTCGTTTTTTTCCACCTGCACGACAACTGGTACTACGTGCCAAGAGGACAGCCAGCCCATGATCCTCTGCACAAAGTGAGACCACTTGTGGATCATCTGAGACAGGTGAGTAGCAAGAAGACATTTCATTCTTGTATTCAATTTTAGAAATAGTTTCTTGTCTACTTACTGACACATATTTTAATGATATAAACTTACAATAAAAGCAGATGATTCTTGCTATTGCCAGTTACGTTAGCAAGCAATTGATCTATTTACATGTTGTACAAATATTTTCATCATGATCACCCATTAGATTTTTTAGATTGTATTTTAGAGACTAATATTACTCTCATTTATGTTTTCAGACCTTCAAAGCCCTGTACCAGCCTGGTAAAAACATCTGTATAGATGAGGTCCTCTGTCCCTGGAGAGGAAGAGTTCCCTTCAGGGTCTACATGAAGGATAAGCCTACCAAGTGGGGAATGAAACTCTAGGAGGTCTGTGAGAGTGTCACCGGCTATGTGTGGGACTTTGATGTCTTCTGCCACATGCCAAACCTCAGCAACACCCCAAATGATGTGTGTCATCGGCTGATGGCACCACTGAAAAGCAAGGGGCATATGCTGTTTGTTGACAATTACTACTGCAGCCCTGCCCTGTTTGTCGACAATTACTACTGCAGCCCTGCCCTGTTTGTCGACAATTACTACTGCAGCCCTGCCCTGTTTGTCGACAATTACTACTGCAGCCCTGCCCTGTTTGTCGACAATTACTACTGCAGCCCTGCCCTGTTTGTCGACAATTACTACTGCAGCCCTGCCCTGGCCTTCAGTATGGCAGCTGAGGACACAGGAGTGGTGGGCACAGTCCGTGCGAACCGAGTGGGGATGCCCAAAGACCTCACAAGCCAGCCCATGCGTCGCGGTGACATGGACTACACGCGCCAAAATCAGGTTCTGGCTCTTCGCTGGAAGGACAAGCGCGATGTCCACATGCTTACGACATCTGCCTGAGATGAGGATGGCAACATCTCGAGTGGAAAGAAGAGGAAAAACCCACTGCTGTCCTGGACTATGTGAAGAACATGGCAGGTGTGGACTAAAGTGACCAGATGTTTGCCTGCCTCTTCATAGAAAGACTGTAAAGTGGTGGAAAAAGTTGGCTTTCCACCTCATCACACCGGTGATGATCCAGGCCCACTGCCTGCACAATGTGGACAAGAAGTCCAAGGGGAGGAAGACAATGGACCTGGAGACTTTTGCACTGTCAGTGTGCAATTCCCTGGCTGTGTATCCCACTCCAGTTGCTGCTCCTGTGGGTGCCACTGCTTCTGCCTCTGCCAGCACTAGTCTGGGTCCCAGCACCAGTGCCTCCCCCAGTCCCAGCACCAGTGCCTCCCCCAGTACCAGCACCAGTACCTCCCCCAGTCCCAGCATCAGTGCCTCTCCCAGTCCCACACCCAGTCCCAGCACCAGTGCCTCCCCCAGTCCCAGCACCAGTGCCTCCCCCAGTCCCAGCACCAGTGCCTCCCCCAGTCCCAGCACCAGTGCCTCTCCCAGTCCCAGCATCAGTGCCTCCCCCAGTCCCAGCACCAGTGCCTCCCCCAGTCCCAGCACCAGTGCCTCCCCCAGTCCCAGCACCAGTGCCTCTCCCAGTCCCAGTGCCACTGTGAACAGGCTGGTAGACAGGCACTTCCTTGAGCCCCTCCCCACACCCCCAGGAAAGGTCAGGGTGCAGAAAACATGTATAGTTTGCTATGCAACTGGCCAGGAGTGGGGCCAGCAGGCAGGAAAAGAACAGGAGGAAGCCGACTCAGAGTGGCTTTCCACATTCAGCACACTGGAGCTGTCTCCACCCATGCTTCAAGCAGTACCACACCCAAGAGGACTATGTCAGCTAAGCTTGCTTTCTGTGTATATTTTGATGGATCTTTCAACCCTTTTTGCATGAAAATTGATAACTGCAATTTTCCGTAATTCTTGCATGCCTAAAACTTACTGTAGCTCAAGTTCTGTAAATAAAAGACATTCACTTTTTTTACAGCTTTCATTCAAGATATAAAGTGAGCAATCCAAGAAAGAGCTGTGGGTGAAAAACCCGTTTTCTTCCATTATTGTGGTTGCAATTATTACCATACCACATAGAGGTTTTTTTGCTTTACATAGTGCAGTATAAGACTATATTGGCAAGACAATAATCTTTACAGCAGTACCAAAATTATTTTTGTAGTTGTATAACTTATTTTACTACAATTTTGCAAAATATACTCAAATTTGCTGCGATTTCAGGGGTCAGATGCACTAGAAATACTGCGTCTTGAATGAGTTAACCACAATCTTTTTCCCCCATCAGTCCCCTACGCGATTCATAAGAGGCGAATAACCAGGGACACTGTCACTTGATTTGCGTTTGCTCTAAACTGTTCGTGATTTTCGTGCTTAATGGCCTTATAGCCTACAAAGGCCGATAGGGGGATTGGATTGGATTGATGGTGTTTTATGGGCCTATCAGTCTGTGCTGGATGTGAAAGGCCATTGACAATAAAACCCTCTGGTGTTGGTTGGGATGGGAGCAAATCATGGTCGCGTTTGTTAGGCAAGTGGCACGCCTCAATAGCTAGTCAAGGGCAAGCGAGACGCACCTACAGCTAATGAGCTAGAAATGTAGGCAACGCCTAGCCCTCGTGATTCTCTCAAGATTCTAAGCCTAACAAACGTGCCCCTTGACTCGGTGTTCCCAGACATCGACCTTTGGCAATACACAGAGATGCACGCACATGCGCTCACTCACACACACACACACACGTGTGCACACACACATGCACTCACACACACACACATCCCAACCTTCAGAGGGATTGTGTTTTACAAGTACATGAACACTTTTTAAAAATGCCGTATGGTAAAAAAATGGTCAGCATCATTCCCTCCTGCCCTGCCCCCCTCCCACCCCCCAAAGTTTTTATGAAGCCAATCCCAAGTTGCATACCATAACACTTTAAGGGTACAAAATGTGTCTTTATTCCACATAAATAAGCCCCGAAACAAAGAACAACAAGCAGGCAAAGTTATCCACTGTAAAAATATACAGGCAACAGAGAAAATACCTGTCTTATTGAACACTTAGCTCTACCTCTCCTAATGACATGACACTCCCAATCACATAACACCAGGAGTGGCTACATCTTTTTCTCTTGGGCTCATTCCTATTTTGGCTACCAGTTCCAAAATAGACTTAGAAAATGGGCTAAAGAAGTTTGTTCTCTAATTCACACAAATATCTACTCTCATGGAATTATTGATACATTCACAGTATTCCGGCACTTCGGTAACTTTAGTTTATATTATGCAAAATGAGCAAGCACATTATATAAAAGTTATTTCTTTAAAAAGTGGTCATGGAAATAAATATACTGCGATACATTGGTGATGAAAAAGTGGGCTGCAAATATGATTTGCCATTGTAAATCACAACACTATCACAAAAATGTTGATAACAAAATTTTGGGTGGAGCTCCTCCATGGTCAAAACAGTCTATAATAAAACATTACATTACACTCTGCTCGGGGGGACTTGAATATTAAAAAAACTAGGTTAGGCATCTTACAGAAAGACTGATGTACAAGAATAGCTGAAACCTGAGAAAATATACCCATAAAGCAAATGTTCCCCAGCTGTGTGTGGTTTTACAACTGTTGAAAGCAGATGTGTTGAACCTGAAAATATGATGGCAAGGAAACAAAAAAATACTTTTTTATTGACAGGGATTAATAGCCACCCCAGCAATCATCCCCAACTGTAAAAAATGTTGTTTCCTAAAAAAAGCAAATAAGACATGCAGAATACAGCATGATCCTTGACATTTCAGTAAACCTCAGATGTTACGTCAAAAGTAAAACATGAGTTGGCAATGCTACTGGATTTCAAACATAATTAGGGAATCCAATGATGGCCTAGCAATGAAATTATAATTTATTACCACATAAATAACTAATAACAAACACAAAAATCCTGATTGAAGATGTTGGAATAAATAACTGAACAATGTACACCATGGAAATACAAGAATAATCATAACAAGCCCAAGGGTCTTTTCAACAAGCTTGAGCAGTTTAAACCCGACACACTTTATGAGGCTTGGTTCATACCGACTCATGCACAGAAAACACTTTTTGAGTCCCACAAAATGCAAGCAAATCTGTGGCAGTTTTAGTATTAACATCATGACATTCTGAAGGGTGGTGTGAAGCTATTTCAAGTGTGCTGACTTATCTTTACACAATTTCCAACTTCATATGTATAGAATTCATTAATATTTTCTTTGTCTTTCCCACTAACATACTTCAGAAGATAATATGAAAAAAAAACTAAAAACAACCCACCCTAAAACAATTGTAAAACATCCCCATGTAAAAGATATATACTTTGCATACATACAGATATATTTAACATAATAGACTGTAATATCAAAGAGAACGATACATTTCCATACTCAAGAAAGTACAACCTCTGTGCTTGGTTTCATAAACCTATAATTATCCACAGAATAATTCATCCTTCATACATCAACTATAACTTTCATTGGTGCAGGCAGTAATTAAAGCATCCATTAGTCTAAAGAATTCAAAGTTATTTCACACACCCCACCCCCTTCCTGTTTTGGCATGGCTTAGCATGATAGATAGAAGTGAGACTCCTCCTGAACTGCCTTGAACCTTTCTTCATTCCATTGTCAATAACGGTATGGCTGCTGTTGCAACAGTTGCACTATATTAGCTAGGCTGCTATGGCCTATTGAGAAAATGATCCTTTGAAACTTGTTACTTTCCCTTTTCCTCCAAATCATGGTGGGTAAAAATGGTGCACATCGTGGTCCTTCAATATTGGAAGCCAAGTGTTAAAGATGCCATGCTATGCCATGGTAGTGCACGGCCCGATTCTGCAGGAACATGACCATGTGTAATGAACACACATCACAGAACTCCCACCAGTCACTGCCAGCACAGGGAGTTGTCCTCCCTTAGCAGCAGTCAAGACAGCCAGCCTACCAGTACCAAGAACATAAACCAAGGTGGTTATCACAATTTATTTCCGGTGGTGCATAATGGAAACATGTCAACAACAGGTGGCAAGACTGATGATTCGCGAGAGCTATAAATGCATCCAATGTTAGCAAAAACAACATCCCATACAAATATCAAAACCTTGAAAACTTTTGAGATGGCATGCATGCAATGGAAATAATTTATGTACAAAAAATATATAGAAAATACTTTCCTTTTTATTCAGTGCCCATACTAGGACTAGAAAGAGAAGATGGGAAGCAGTTTTTCGATTCCAAGGGGTTATTCATCTGCAGTTTTGATCATCAATGTCAAATAGCCAAGTACAGGAAAACTATCTTTCAGTCTCAATACTGCACAAAATCAAGCTTAAGCATATTCCATTTCTTCATGAAGAACTACAATGACTGCAGTCCCACTGCTGCAAGCTAGACTGAAATAGCTTTACTGATATAAATTAAACCTGAACACCCTAGCTGGTTTTCTTTAGATCACCATTCGTGTGGTCGCCATTCTGGATGGCACCCTTCTTGCTCTTCCTGTCTATGGAGGTCTTGGACTTGTAGGCCTTGCGGTAGAAGTCGGCAAACAAGACCAGGAAGATAACAGCGTAAGCACCAATCCAGTAGACAAACAACTTGGGGTAGTTACACTGGATGAACAGCAGCTGAACCGAGTGGAAGGTCACCAGTACGAACTGCGTCTGTGGCAGAAACAAGATAGGGTCAAAGGGGGCAAATAGCAGATTTTTTTTCTTTCAATCTTTTTAGTATCAAGCTGGGTGGGATGAAGGCCAATCAGGTTTCTAATCATGTAATTCAAGAAAAGGAGCCATGTGTTCATCAATTCTAAGGGACAATGTGTATGTGTGTGTTGGGGGGGGATGGGGAGTACTACTACTACTACTATTAATGAGTATTTATATAGCGCTTTCCGTGCAAAAAGTGGTTTCCAAAGTTTAAAAAAGAACATAGCCACACAAGCAAACAGCAAACAACTATGGCAACAAAAAGGCAAGATAAAGCCGCAAACAGACCTTAATCGTGCAAACCTACATGCAAAAACTGAAAAAGCAACAGAAACATAGAAAAGGAACATAAGCACACAAGCAAATAAGGCAAAGCAGCAAACAGATATCAACCATGCAAGCAAGCAAGCAAACAACTATAGCAACGAAAAAACAGATTCATGCAAGCATAGAAGCTAACAACCATAGCAACATAGAATAAGAACACAAAAACATACAAACAAGCAAGCAGATTAAAGTAATACATACTGACAAGCAAGACTAGACAGGAGTACTCCATACAATGAACATTTTTGGAATGAACTACTGTTTTTGTCTGTGAGCAACTGACACTCATTCAGGCAAACACTCATTTAGGCAAACACTCATTCAGGCAAACACTCATTCAGGCAAACACTCATTCAGGCAAACACTCATTCAGGCAAACACTCATTCAGGCAAACACTCATGCACGCATTGCACAGATGCAGCAGATGTCATTTCCTTCTGCAAGTAAGTTAAAGGCTACCCTATAAATAGCTATGGTAAATTTGGCTGCGGGAACCCAATTCCCTCTCTCTCCCCCCCCCCCCCCCCCCTCTCACCCACCCACCCCCTCTGTTCATCCATCCATCCATCCATCCATCCCTCTCTCTCTCTCTCTCTCTCTCTCTCTCTCTCTCTCTCTCTCTCTCTCTCTCTCTCTCTCTCTCTCTCTGTGTGTGTGAAGAAGCAGGAAATTGCCCTCTGAAGACGGCCGTAAATACCTAAAGTCAACGATTCACTATATTTTGGATGTCGCATGTGTGACATGTCATGAGTACATCACAAGTACTACTGTAGGGATGAGGGTTGAGGACCTTTATGGTTTCAGCATACTTGAGTTGGAGTCAGTGATTTGTAGATATCATGCTTAAGTTGGAGTCAGTGATTTGCAGACAGCATGCTTGAGTTGGAGTCAGTGATTTGCAGACAGCATTCTTAACCCTTATCCTGGTGCTAAAACGGTGACGTTATGGGCTGCCAGTGGTGCTAAAACACAAGCAAATTGAGCAACACGCACACCTTTCATTAACTTTGAGATTGCTGATGAACCGTTACAGATAGTCACATAAAATAAAA
This sequence comes from Theodoxus fluviatilis, assembly GCA_034096865.1. NCBI lineage: Eukaryota > Metazoa > Mollusca > Gastropoda > Cycloneritida > Neritidae > Theodoxus > Theodoxus fluviatilis. The sequence goes on from JAWQFJ010000997.1 coordinate 74,370, forward strand.
ACACAAAATGCTTGAAATTGAATGAACAATATTTAGGTGTGCAGTTTATAGTCTTTATTCAAATCCTGATTTTTTTGTCAAATTTTAAATGGTAAACATTTGTGTGTTTTTCACTCCTGGAGAAATAAAACTGGTAAATCACTATGCAATAGTGGGTAAATACCCTATAAACCCTACTGGATGTTTGCTTTATCATCTGTGCATACTAATGTATCATTCTCTTTGACCAAAAATGCACTCTTTAAATTACAATGCAAATTCGATGAGCCATGTATTAGAGAGGCAAAATGAAGTAATTCTGATTACCTATACTCTTCCATCTCTTATGCAATATTCTTCATATTATTGCAAATGTAGAAACTGAATAGCATCAATATGTGGATAATTCAGCATGAAAACAGTCTGCAGTAAAGTTTGTCTCCTACACATGTCCACCTAGTTCTGCTATCTGGAAGAGTTATCTACATGGCCGTATTTTGAACAACGGATTAGTCTTGTCGTCGAGCACGTTGTCTGCCAAGTGCAGGTTGCTCAGTATTCCTTGGAAACGTGTGAGCGACATTGTCTGACCAAAAAACAGAGTGGCATCGACTTCATCTGTGCTCCAATATGCTGGGATGAACGATTTCACAACGATACCCATGAGGATCACGAGAGCAAGGAATGTTTACATTTCGTCACAGCTGACAGGCGACCAGCGTAACAATCGCGAATGAGGAGACGGCTCGATCGTTGCTTTCCAGTTAGTTTCCTCTCAGCATACAAGTTTGTTTTCTCCACAAGCAAATCAAAAACTGTATCATCCAGGAATAGATTGAAAAAGTCAATTAGCTCAGCGTCAAGAGTTGATCTCCGCAAGAAGTTTCAACTCACCGGTGAATGACGCGATTAGCGGCTCATCAACTGTTCGCATCCACCCCTCTTCTCCTACCTCTTGATCACTCGCAGCTTGAGAGATCGGCATTCTAGAACTAATTACAGCTTGCCTGATTATTTCATCCAAAGTTTCCTCATCATCTTCATCTTTGGCAGCTGAAGGATTAAAGTCTTCGAACAGATTTCGCGATCGCGACATGCTGACTCGAGCTTCCGCTTCAATTCGTACGGGATAGACCATAATTTCTACTTTAACGCACATAAAACCACCCCGATCGTTGATTGGCCAAGCTGTAGACTGTAGAGAAACCTCTTCTGCATGAACTGGAGTCAGTAAACGTAGAGTTATATGATAGGCTTGTACTTGGAGAGAGCAACAACGCACGTGGTGTCAGAAACGACATATGCCGCGCTAACCAGTGGCAGACCACAAGGGCGAGCGCAGCAAATGCCGCGCTAACCAGGATAAGGGTTAAGTTGGAGTCAGTGATTAGTAGACATCATGCTTAAGTTGGAGTCAGTGATTTGTAGACGGCATGCTTGAGTTGGAGTCAGTGATTTGCAGACAGCATGCTTGAGTTGGAGTCAGTGATTCGCAGACAGCATGCTTAAGTTGGAGTCAGTGATTAGTAGACATCATGCTTGAGTTGGAGTCAGTGATTCATAGACAGCATGCTCGAGTTGGAGTCAGTGATTTGCAGATAGCATGGTTGAGTGAGTCAGTGATTTATAGACAGCATGCCTGAGATTGAACAATGTACACTGTGAGAAGATGCTCAGGAAGTGTTGTTAGAAAGTGTGGCTTATGAATAAATGAGTTGCCATCTAGACTTGGGTGGTTTGCTCCTTCAACTGGAAAGCTCAAAAAACCCATGTCTGCAGTACACTTGTCTGACTTCACGCCAAACAAACATTTGTGACTTTTTAATGTTTGGTGGTGGTGGTGGTGGTGGTGGTGGAGATCTGTCTGTTTCAGTTGTCAGAGTATGATTCACAGCTGCGTTCCATTCAAGTTTATTTTGGAAGGTTTCCCCCCCCCCCCCCTTTTCTCCTCTTTGAGAAAATTAAGTCTTTTAGTATAAATAAAGAAATGCTGGCCAATGGAAACAGTTTGGAACAAAATGTACAGGCACATTTTACTTCTTTTAAAGAAGTATCTAAATGTGTTTTTGCAATTCATACCATCATTCATCTTGATTTATAGATACCTCTGGGTACGGGACATTTGGGCAACCCCCATGGGTGTCAATTGCTCATAGGATTTACTGGATATTTAAATTTCATCTTCATATCAATGTGGTGCCAAGTTGAGGTAGCTAACTCTGGTGACAACATACACTCATGAACAATCCTGCACAAGTTACCTCCCCTCAACAATTCAATTTAGCAAGCTGTGTAATTTCTTGTTACTGACACATTATCTTTCACCATGGCTCATGAGGAATACACTACCTTATACCTCCTCTGCCAACAGAAGAAATTCCAAAATCTCCACCTAACATCTCAAGGACATCCCTCACATTTGCAAGTTTATCTTTCTCTAAGACATTCTACCATCACAAAGTGTTCATCCTGACCCCGTTAACTGCAAAAGACCCTTGGGTATCAGTCTTGCACTCCACTCCACCCCAAGGCCACTTACAATCTGCATGGTGGTCATGTAGCGCTTCCACCACAGGAAGCGTTGGAAGGCGGGACCCGCTGCAGACAGCCCGTAGTACATGTACATCATGAAGTGGATGAAGGAGTTCAGCAAGGCGTGGAAGGTGCCGAACCCACCTGCATGCCAATGCAGAGGACAGTGTCATGTGTGTCAAATAGGCAGTTCCACAGAGGGCTGTGATGCATCACATTTAGTGACTACAATGCACTCCTTCATGACTAGCACCCTTCGAGTACAGGTCTGGTGGGAAAAAAAATCTATTTGAGAAGAGGAAGAGGTATAGAGGATGGGGGTAAGGGAGTTGGAGTTGACTGATGAAGTGAGGAAGAGCAAAAAAGAAGAGGAAAAGGAGAAAAAGGTAGGAAGAGGAGAAGGAAAGAGGAGGGAAGAGAGGGACAAGAAGGAGGGAGAAGGAGAGAGGAAAGAAGAGGGGGAGGAAGGATGAGAGGGACAAGGAGGAGGGAGGGAGGAGGAGAGAGGAAAGAAGAGGGGGAGGAAGGATGAGAGGGACAAGGAGGAGGGAGGGAGAAGGAGAGAGGAAAGAAGAGGGGGAGGAAGGATGAGAGGGACAAGAAGGAGGGAGGGAGAAGGAGAGAGGAAAGAAGAGGGGAAGGAAGGATGAGAGGGACAAGGAGGAGGGAGAAGGAGAGAGGAAAGAAGAGGGGGAGGAAGGATGAGAGGGACAAGGAGGAGGGAGAAGGAGAGAGGAAAGAAGAGGGGAAGGAAGGATGAGAGGGACAAAGAGGAGGGAGAGAGAAGGAGAGAGGAAAGAAGAGGGGGAGGAAGGATGAGAGGGACAAGGAGGAGGGAGAGAGAAGGAGAGAGGAAAGAAGAGGGGAGGAAGGATGAGAGGGACAAGGAGGAGGGAGAAGGAGAGAGGAAAGAAGAGGGGGAGGAAGGATGAGAGGGACAAGGAGGAGGGAGAGAGAAGGAGAGAGGAAAGAAGAGGGGGAGGAAGGATGAGAGGGACAAAGAGGAGGGAGAGAGAAGGAGAGAGGAAAGAAGAGGGAGAGGAAGGATGAGAGGGACAAGGAGGAGGGAGGGAGAAGGAGAGAGGAAAGAAGAGGGAAGGATGAGAGGGACAAGGAGGAGGGAGAGAGAAGGAGAGAGGAAAGAAGAGGGAAGGATGAGAGGGACAAGGAGGAGGGAGAGAGAAGGAGAGAGGAAAGAAGAGGGGGAGGAAGGATGAGAGGGACAAGGAGGAGGGAGAAGGAGAAGGAGAGAGGAAAGAAGAGGGGGAGGAAGGATGAGAGGGACAAGGAGGAGGGAGAGAGAAGGAGAGAGGAAAGAAGAGGGGGAGGAAGGAGGAGAGGGACAAGGAGGAGGGAGAGAGAAGGAGAGAGGAAAGAAGAGGGAGAGGAAGGATGAGAGGGACAAGGAGGAGGGAGAAGGAGAGAGGAAAGAAGAGGGGGAGGAAGGATGAGAGGGACAAGGAGGAGGGAGAAGGAGAGAGGAAAGAAGAGGGGGAGGAAGGATGAGAGGGACAAGGAGGAGGGAGGGAGAAGGAGAGAGGAAAGAAGAGGGAAGGATGAGAGGGACAAGGAGGAGGGAGAAGGAGAGAGGAAAGAAGAGGGGGAGGAAGGATGAGAGGGACAAGGAGGAGGGAGGGAGAAGGAGAGAGGAAAGAAGAGGGGGAGGAAGAATGAGAGGGACAAGGAGGAGGGAGAAGGAGAGAGGAAAGAAGAGGGAGAGGAAGGATGAGAGGGACAAGGAGGAGGGAGGGAGAAGGAGAGAGGAAAGAAGAGGGAAGGATGAGAGGGACAAGGAGGAGGGAGAAGGAGAGAGGAAAGAAGAGGGGGAGGAAGGATGAGAGGGACAAGGAGGAGGGAGAAGGAGAGAGGAAAGAAGAGGGAGAGGAAGGATGAGAGGGACAAGGAGGAGGGAGGGAGAAGGAGAGAGGAAAGAAGAGGGAAGGATGAGAGGGACAAGGAGGAGGGAGAAGGAGAGAGGAAAGAAGAGGGGGAGGAAGGATGAGAGGGACAAGGAGGAGGGAGAGAGAAGGAGAGAGGAAAGAAGAGGGAGAGGAAGGATGAGAGGGACAAGGAGGAGGGAGAAGGAGAGAGGAAAGAAGAGGGGGAGGAAGGATGAGAGGGACAAAGAGGAGGGAGAGAGAAGGAGAGAGGAAAGAAGAGGGGGAGGAAGGATGAGAGGGACAAGGAGGAGGGAGAAGGAGAGAGGAAAGAAGAGGGGGAGGAAGGATGAGAGGGACAAAGAGGAGGGAGAAGGAGAGAGGAAAGAAGAGGGGGAGGAAGGATGAGAGGGACAAGGAGGAGGGAGAGAGAAGGAGAGAGGAAAGAAGAGGGGGAGGAAGGATGAGAGGGACAAGGAGGAGGGAGAAGGAGAGAGGAAAGAAGAGGGAGAGGAAGGATGAGAGGGACAAGGAGGAGGGAGAAGGAGAGAGGAAAGAAGAGGGGAAGGAAGGATGAGAGGGACAAGGAGGAGGGAGAGAGAAGGAGAGAGGAAAGAAGAGGGAGAGGAAGGATGAGAGGGACAAGGAGGAGGGAGAAGGAGAGAGGAAAGAAGAGGGGGAGGAAGGATGAGAGGGACAAGGAGGAGGGAGAGAGAAGGAGAGAGGAAAGAAGAGGGGGAGGAAGGATGAGAGGGACAAGGAGGAGGGAGAGAGAAGGAGAGAGGAAAGAAGAGGGGGAGGAAGGATGAGAGGGACAAGGAGGAGGGAGGGAGAAGGAGAGAGGAAAGAAGAGGGGGAGGAAGGATGAGAGGGACAAGGAGGAGGGAGGGAGAAGGAGAGAGGAAAGAAGAGGGGGAGGAAGGATGAGAGGGACAAGGAGGAGGGAGAAGGAGAGAGGAAAGAAGAGGGGGAGGAAGGATGAGAGGGACAAGGAGGAGGGAGAGAGAAGGAGAGAGGAAAGAAGAGGGGGAGGAAGGATGAGAGGGACAAGGAGGAGGGAGAAGGAGAGAGGAAAGAAGAGGGGGAGGAAGGATGAGAGGGACAAGGAGGAGGGAGAGAGAAGGAGAGAGGAAAGAAGAGGGGGAGGAAGGATGAGAGGACAAGGAGGAGGGAGGGAGAAGGAGAGAGGAAAGAAGAGGGGGAGGAAGGATGAGAGGGACAAGGAGGAGGGAGAGAGAAGGAGAGAGGAAAGAAGAGGGGGAGGAAGGATGAGAGGGACAAGGAGGAGGGAGGGAGAAGGAGAGAGGAAAGAAGAGGGAGAGGAAGGATGAGAGGGACAAGGAGGAGGGAGAGAGAAGGAGAGAGGAAAGAAGAGGGGGAGGAAGGATGAGAGGGACAAGGAGGAGGGAGGGAGAAGGAGAGAGGAAAGAAGAGGGAGAGGAAGGATGAGAGGGACAAGGAGGAGGGAGAAGGAGAGAGGAAAGAAGAGGGAGAGGAAGGATGAGAGGGACAAGGAGGAGGGAGAGAGAAGGAGAGAGGAAAGAAGAGGGGGAGGAAGGATGAGAGGGACAAGGAGGAGGGAGGGAGAAGGAGAGAGGAAAGAAGAGGGAGAGGAAGGATGAGAGGGACAAGGAGGAGGGAGAGAGAAGGAGAGAGGAAAGAAGAGGGGAGGAAGGATGAGAGGGACAAGGAGGAGGGAGGGAGAAGGAGAGAGGAAAGAAGAGGGAGAGGAAGGATGAGAGGGACAAGGAGGAGGGAGAAGGAGAGAGGAAAGAAGAGGGAGAGGAAGGATGAGAGGGACAAGGAGGAGGGAGGGAGAAGGAGAGAGGAAAGAAGAGGGAAGGATGAGAGGGACAAGGAGGAGGGAGGGAGAAGGAGAGAGGAAAGAAGAGGGGGAGGAAGGATGAGAGGGACAAGGAGGAGGGAGGGAGAAGGAAAGAGGAAAGAAGAGGGGGAGGAAGGATGAGAGGGACAAGGAGGAGGGAGGGAGAAGGAGAGAGGAAAGAAGAGGGGGAGGAAGGATGAGAGGGACAAGGAGGGAGGGAGAAGGAGAGAGGAAAGAAGAGGGGGAGGAAGGATGAGAGGGACAAGGAGGAGGGAGGGAGAAGGAGAGAGAAAAGAAGAGGGGGAGGAAGGATGAGAGGGACAAGGAGGAGGGAGGGAGAAGGAGAGAGGAAAGAAGAGGGGGAGGAAGGATGAGAGGGACAAGGAGGAGGGAGAGAGAAGGAGAGAGGAAAGAAGAGGGGAAGGAAGGATGAGAGGGACAAGGAGGAGGGAGAAGGAGAGAGGAAAGAAGAGGGGAAGGAAGGATGAGAGGGACAAGGAGGAGGGAGAGAGAAGGAGAGAGGAAAGAATAGGGGGAGGACGGATGAGAGGGACAAAGAGGAGGGAGAGAGAAGGAGAGAGGAAAGAAGAGGGAGAGGAAGGATGAGAGGGACAAGGAGGAGGGAGAGAGAAGGAGAGAGGAAAGAAGAGGGAGAGGAAGGATGAGAGGGACAAAGAGGAGGGAGAGAGAAGGAGAGAGGAAAGAAGAGGGGAAGGAAGGATGAGAGGGACAAGGAGGAGGGAGAGAGAAGGAGAGAGGAAAGAAGAGGGGGAGGAAGGATGAGAGGGACAAGGAGGAGGGAGAGAGAAGGAGAGAGGAAAGAAGAGGGAGAGGAAGGATGAGAGGGACAAGGAGGAGGGAGGGAGAAGGAGAGAGGAAAGAAGAGGGAAGGATGAGAGGGACAAGGAGGAGGGAGAAGGAGAGAGGAAAGAAGAGGGGGAGGAAGGATGAGAGGGACAAGGAGGAGGGAGAGGGAGAGAGGAAAGAAGAGGGGGAGGAAGGATGAGAGGGACAAGGAGGAGGGAGAGAGAAGGAGAGAGGAAAGAAGAGGGAGAGGAAGGATGAGAGGGACAAGGAGGAGGGAGAAGGAGAGAGGAAAGAAGAGGGGAGGAAGGATGAGAGGGACAAGGAGGAGGGAGGGAGAAGGAGAGAGGAAAGAAGAGGGGGAGGAAGGATGAGAGGGACAAGGAGGAGGGAGAAGGAGAGAGGAAAGAAGAGGGGGAGGAAGGATGAGAGGGACAAGGAGGAGGGAGGGAGAAGGAGAGAGGAAAGAAGAGGGGGAGGAAGGATGAGAGGGACAAGGAGGAGGGAAAGAGAAGGAGAGAGGAAAGAAGAGGGGGAGGAAGGATGAGAGGGACAAGGAGGAGGGAGAAGGAGAGAGGAAAGAAGAGGGGGAGGAAGGATGAGAGGGACAAGGAGGAGGGAGAGAGAAGGAGAGAGGAAAGAAGAGGGGGAGGAAGGATGAGAGGGACAAGGAGGAGGGAGAAGGAGAGAGGAAAGAAGAGGGGGAGGAAGGATGAGAGGGACAAGGAGGAGGGAGAGAGAAGGAGAGAGGAAAGAAGAGGGGAGGAAGGATGAGAGGGACAAGGAGGAGGGAGAAGGAGAGAGGAAAGAAGAGGGGGAGGAAGGATGAGAGGGACAAGGAGGAGGGAGAGAGAAGGAGAGAGGAAAGAAGAGGGGGAGGAAGGATGAGAGGGACAAGGAGGAGGGAGAAGGAGAGAGGAAAGAAGAGGGAGAGGAAGGATGAGAGGGACAAGGAGGAGGGAGGGAGAAGGAGAGAGGAAAGAAGAGGGAAGGATGAGAGGGACAAGGAGGAGGGACGGAGGAAGGAGGAGGGAGGGATGGAGGAGGAAAGAGCAGGGGAGGAGGAAGACAAGAAGGGCAAAGCCCATACGACTCACATGCTTGACCTTTACATCAAACGACTACACCTAGCAATGACATCATACACTAAGAAATGCTTTACACATTTTTTCCAACCAAAATACCTGTGGCCTTGACCCAAGGTCAAGGTCATCCAAGGTCATGCAACACAAAGCTGTTAATTCAAGTCATAGGAAGCACAATGGTGCTTATTGGCACTTTCTACCATATGGTCACTTTTAGTGGTTCACTACCCCATTTTGGTCACATTTCATAAGGGTCAAAGTGACCTTGACCTTGATATTTGACCAAATGTGTCTCATGATGAAAGTATAACATGTGCCCCACATAATTATTAAGTTTGAAACAGTTATCTTTCATAGTTCAGGGTCAAGATCACTTCAAAATATGTATACAATCCAACTTTGAAGAGCTCCTGAGACCTTGACCTTGAAGCAAGGTCAATCAAACTGGTATCAAAAGATAGGGATTACTTTGCCCTATATACCATATATAGGTAAGGTATCCAATCTCAAAAACTTCAGAGAAAATTGAGAAAATGTGAAAAATTGCTGTTTTTTAGACAACATTTATGGCCCCTGTGACCTTGACCTTGAAGCAAGGTTAAGTCACTATGTGTGTTTTTTGAGGTCTTGTCATCATACACCATCATGCCACATTTGGTATTGATAGACTTAATAGTCTCCGAGAAAATTCCAACGTTAAAGTTTTCGGACGCCCGGACGCCCGCACGGACGAAACGGGTGAGTACATACTCACTTTTGCTTCGCATGTGAGTCAAAAAGGAAGAGTTGATGTAAGATGAGAAGGAGTAAGGGGAAGGGTAGGGGGAAAAAGAGAAAGGAGAGCGGTATATGACACAGAGGAAAAAATGACAGAGGAGAAGGATGCCATGAAAGATAATGATAAACAATGAGGATCAGAAGGAGCAAGAGGAGCAGCGGAAAAAGGGTGAAAGACAGGATTCTTTCACAGACCTAGTCTACATGAGACATAAAACACTCAGCTAATTTTTTCTTTGCCTCATTTCAATTCTCCAAATGCATATTACACATACATGTCTAGACTGAGACTGTGCACATTTGAGTGTATGTGTGTACGTGTGTGTGTTTTTTCTTAAGATCCTGTATTGCCCATTACCACCCACTCAGTTCAATCCTGTACCGCCCATAGCCGCCCACCCCACGTGACTGTTACTTTTTCTACAAATTGCATAATCCTTACAGGACTGAGAAATGAAACACGTGAGTGACTTACAGGACCTTAAGAGTTAAGAAAAGTTATGAATACAGTAGATTCATTTCAACATAAATAACAAATTCTCATTCACTGAAAACAATTTTTTACTTAGTGCTCATAGGGAAAATGGGACATCATACAGTTTGTTGTTCTATTTCTTTTTTTGTTGTTGTGCACAATTGGATAAAGCAGTTTAAATTGGCAGGAAAAATTAGGGTTGGTCAAGTTACCTTAGCCACAACTTTTGGGGGAGCCATATATCCTTGCAGCATTTCAGGCACTCTGAGGCCCACCTGTGGCCAAGCTATTCAGACAAAAAATCTGGCCAAATGAAATCTACAGCAATGTCTTCCAGTCATAACAACAGGATGTGTCATACATGATTACCCCGATTCACTGCAAGCTGTTTCTAATCAGACCTTCAGGTTGATGCACTGGAGGCAAGGTGTGTGCAGCAAGGGAGGATGAGTGGATGGATGGTGTTTTTCGGCCTATCAGCCTTTGTAGGCTATGTAAGGCCACTAAGCACCAAAACCACTAGAGCAGTTTAGAGTAAACGCAATACAAGTCACGGTTATTCGCCTCTTACAAATCGCGTAGGGAGACGCGGTGGGTCAATTCTTACCCCGAACCCACAGGGGGATAGCAAGGGAGGACTGACCTGGGACAAACTTGACTCCAAACCACCAAGAAATGGGCATGATGCCATGGTGGAAGACATGGAGAAAAGACACTTGGTTAAACTTCTTCCTCAAAATGAAGAAAAACTGGAAGAGAAAGTCAAAGAAAAAACTCAATGAACAAATTAAGTTGAAGTTAGTGAAGGATCAAGGAACTATGGATTTATTTTTTAATATAAAAAAAGGCAAAGGCTGAGATCATTGGTATATTTTTAGTAGTAAAAATTAACACTCTACTCATTCCTTTCATTCTTAGTTTTCATTATTAAAAAAGAGATGTGCAATATAAAATCATAAATGCCAATTCTCAGACTTTTCCCTCAAATAATAGATTTGAAGTGCAGCAATTACTTCCACATAAAACACATAGAACATGAATTTCAGAGAAAGGAAAAAGTATTACCGTGTCAAGAAGTTCTATAAACTTGGACATGTAAAACAGCCAGCATACTCGAACCATCTGCAAATACATGCAAGACATGACATCAAATTTGGATGCATTCAAAACAAACAGGACTGAGAACAAAAATCGTTAACATATATTTTAACTAATTTGATTTTCATTCATGTAACTAATGCAATAATTTAAAAACCTCTTTCAATTTCTCAAACAATTTGATTTTAATGAATTATCACTGCAATCTTACTTTCCCATCTCCCTCAAGATGGCCCCTAAAATACATCGAGTTCCCAGGATGCCACAATTATTTCTCCCAACTGACTGAGCAACGACTTCCTCCAAAATGCAATGATGATCATTGATGGATGGAGTTTTATGGCCTATCAACCTTTGTAGGCCATATAAGGCCACTAAGCAAGAACAGTTTACAGTAAACGTAAGGCAAATAACGATGTCCTAGTTATTCGCCTCTTACGAATCGCGTAGGGATCCAAAACGCGACTTGCGACCGTCAATCCTCTACATTTTAACGACTTTTTGACCTAGATATTCCCAAAACTGCAGTCCTTTTAGTAGCACATGCAACTGCAGTTACTGTCCATTCCAAAATCTGTAAAGATTGTCTGCCATCCAGTGACATCTCCAAGTGACTTATGGTCAAGGGGCAGACAACTTTCACAGAATGAGGCTTTTGTCGATACTGGCTTAAAAGAGAAATGTTAAGCATTGTAATAAACTTGTCGCACAAGTTTCGCTCTGCATGAGATAGCTGTCTGAAATTTCCAGCCATAGCAGTTTCAACAGTTTGAGTCTCATACCAACGCCTGTCAGTGAAGAGGCGGAGGCTGCTACTGGCCGCCTGGTTTCGAATTCGCTGCGAACGTGTCTGCATTGGTTTACAGGTGGCCAGGAGGGGAGGCAGAGACTACTCCAATGGCAACACTGACAGTGACCGTAGTGGTCTGGCATTCATCAGTTAAAGTTAAAATTAGGTCGAAGTTGGGTCAATTTTCCACTGTTGGCCATTCAATCAGCATGGAGTTAGGGTTAAAAAAGAACAAAACGATCAATAAAAAAATTCAACGATCGTTACTGCAGTACCATCTATTAGTATATTTTTCAACCAAAAATCTCCGAAAGACACTCATCAAGTAATGTGCCCTTGAAACAGCCGGAAACTTCACAGCCTAAATTGAACCTATTTACGTCACCTAATCAGTTACATTGTTTGCAGGTAGCAGTTGTATACATGTACATTATACAGTATCATTGTCGCAAGATGCGACAGGTGTGATGTGGGATCGTAATTTGTCTGTGCGAGTAGATGCAGCGAATTACGCGCTTAGACCGGTTACCGCATTGCGGCAGTTAGTTTGAGTGACAGGGGGGTAGCGACGTCACTCGAGGGGTCATTCGAGGTGGTGAGGGGTGTGTTGGAATGCCGCAGGGGTTCACACATTGTACAGCACGGGTCTGAACGGTGCGAAAGTTAGGCGAATAATGATTGGGGGAAAATCATAGAGCGGGAGAATACGTGGCATTGATTGGGAATTGATCACGTGACAGAGTTAACTTCTGGTCTGATAGCGTTTGTCTGATCAGAGTGGATTCATCTGTCGGATGAAGAAGGTTGTAGTGAGCGATCGGCGCTACTCAATCTTGGAGCCACATAGTGGCGGGCTAAAGCGGTTGGCTTTGCCGGGAAACTCTCAGCTGGTGACTTTATGTCTGTACGCGAGAGTGTGGAAAAATCTCTCAGCTGGTGACTTTATGTCTGTACGCGAGAGTGTGGAAAAATCTCTTTGCTGGTGGCTTTATGTCAGTACGCAAGAGTGTGGAAAAATCTCTTTGCTGGTGGCTTTATGTCAGTATGCAAGAGTGTGGAAAAATCTCTTTGCTGGTGACTTTGAGTCAGTACGCGAGAGTGAGGGAGAGCTTTGAGCTGGATTGGGGCGAAGTTTCGCTTTGGACGAACCACGGCCTGACTGGAGTTTTCTGAGGTAATGTGCACTTTGCGAAAATCCTTTTGCTATTGGGTAACTGACCATTGATTAAGGCGGGAAGTGGGTCATTCATTTGTGCATGAGTGAATTATGCTTTGAGATTGAAGTAAGTCTTTGGGGAAAGGTTGGGGAAAAGCCTATCTCTGTTTGAGACGCGATTTGTAATTCAATTTGTTGAACCAGGAATGTTTAAATTCGATTTACTCGACTAAGCGTTTGGGCAAGAGTGCGTCACTCCATGTTGAATCACGCATATGTAAATTCCTGGGAGAGAAAGGGTAGTTATTGGGGTCATTCGGTTATATGTTTCAGGCTATATAATAATCACCGTACCTATCGTCGCATCGTGTCTGTGCTGATGAACCTCGCTCGTTCTACGTGCTCTCTACGAGTTCTCTGTCGTTTCTGCGAACTCTTACTACGTCGGCGCGGCCAGCGTGGAGAGGGGAGAACGACGCTTCAAAGCACACGAGGTGCTTTGTCCTCGACGGCTGTGGGGACGGATGTGCAAGTACTTTTTGCATTAGTAGCTTCGGGAGCTACAATTTTTGTTAAGGCTAGCATATGTGCTATTTTTGAGAGTCTAACGAAATACGCCGACGGACTGGTGTGAAGTCCACAGTGTTTGTGGCGGGTACTACTAATGACCGCAATATACCGCAATACCCCCAAATACACTCTCAGAAAAGAAAAAAAACATCAACAGATCGATGCTAAAGACGTGCTTTTGATATTGCGCGATCATGCCGAGAAGAAAACAACGTTCGCAGAAGTTTAGACAGTAGATCACGCTGCTGTCGAATAGGCCTACATGCAGCCTGTTTTGCAAGGCGTCTACGTGATCTACTGTGTCTAAACTTCTCCGAACGTTGTTTTCTTCTCGGCATGATTGCGCAATATCAAAAGCACGTTTTTAGCATCGATCTGTTGATGTTTTTTCTTTTCTGAGAGTGTATTTGGGGGTATTGCGGTGTATTGCGGTATATTGCGGTCATTAGTAGTACCGGTTTGTGGCCTAACGTGTCAGGTGTCAGGACAGGTTAGAAGTGGGGACGGTTGGAAACGCTAGCGTTCGTCATTCGCGTGAAGCGGTGCGTGACGCAGCCTTTGGTTATAGAGACATATAACGAGTTGGGTGCGAGTGATAAAGTGATTCTCATGCAGGATGAAGTTACTCGCATTTTGACTGACGACCGGAGTAAACTCCACTGGTTAGGAACAGACTTTGGGATTTATTGACTGTGTTAGCGAGTGCTGTCGCCACGACGCCGGAACGCCGGGAGGCGAAATTCTTCGCCGCTACTGGGAACCTTCAGAGAGGAACTTTTCTTCTGACATTGTCTAGGCACAGGCTTAAGACAATTTATTCTTTCAACGGACTGAAAGAGTGGGAAGGGGTAGTGGTCGCATGAGATTTCTTTTGTGAGGTTTGGTTGGGATTGTGTTTGGTTTATGTCAGCGTAGTTCTGACTTGTGTGAGTCGAGTAATGCTGCGTTCTGGACCGCGGAGAGTCCGGGCAACGGAAGGGTAAGCTGAAACCTTTCATTCTTTCTTCGCCTGTTTGTCGACAACTACTTGCTATTCACAGGAGCTGTGTTTTGATGTAATTTGTCGAGCGAGAAAGAGACGCGTGAGAGTGGTTTGCACGCGTGGCTGAATTTGTCTGTATATCTTTCCTCAATTCAGAGTGGTGGGCGGAAGCTACGTCATCACTAGGGGAAGGGGGTGGAGCTAAGGGGGTCTGGGGCTTCATTGATATGCAGCTGCGGGAGAGTGTTTCTGACGGATTCATGTTTTCCCCTCTTTATTGCTTTGATGATTTAAGCGTGTTTTAAGACTGAAGCCTTTAACGTTTTCATAACTGAGAAAACTGCCCCCCATTTGGATCAGAGAAGTATTGGAGAGTTTTAGCCTTGAACTCTGCGAGGTGTTGTTTCAGGTCAGCATGGCCTAGAAGATGTTTTCTCAGGTCAGCCTGGCCCAACCCGTGAATCAGGGGCGCACATGGCCCGTTTTTGTATACAGGACACTTCCTGCGAGGTGGGGTGACCGATGTCCTTGACTTGTTTTTCTGCAAGCTCAGCCCTCTGTCCAAGAGTTTTGCGCATGCGTGAAAAGGGTTGAGGTGTTTCAATAAAACTACATTGCATGCCCAATTTTAATCAGTTAGCGGAGGGACAGGGTGCTGGAACGGACGCACTGCCCAACGAAGCTGCTCCGTGTTAATCCCAAGGCACGTAAAAGACGATTGGTACTGATGCCTCATCCTTGTCGCCCAAGCTAAGTACGTTTGGCCTGACGTATATATCCCCATGAGTCGTCAACGAGGGGAATAATTCCCACTGTGAAATCCAGTCACTGAAAAGTTCACCTCCCTGGAGCGAAGCCCCCTGCCATCGCTGCTGGACACGCCAATTAAGACGATCGTCTGCTAAACTTAGCTCTCCCCCTTCCCCCTCCAGCCTGTTGCTGGAGCGACGGCCTGCCTGCAAGCTTGACCCTCTGAAAGTTCGTCTGCTCTGGGAGAGCCGGAGTGAGGCAGCCCACCCCAAGGATTCATCTGTGGTGCTGTGTTGTGTGTGTGTATACATGCCCTCGCAAAGGAAACGCGAAGGAGCATGATTGATGGCCTTTGTTCTCGGTCGAGAACGTGTGATTAGATGGGCTGTGAGTCCTCAAGCTTAGTTATGAACTTCATCGTTGGAATTACTAAGGTACAGTGAATACGTATTTTGAACTCACTCTGAAATTGCTTCTGACTTTATTTCTGAATTCCAAGACTGAACTCTTGAACTCTTTTGCTCCACAGAGACATAGATTGATTATTCCCTACCTGAAACCACGTGGGTATACATTTATCTGTTTGAACTACAGTGAAAACCACAAAAGGGGCGATTGATCGATTATCTGCGTTTCTGATTATTAAATACCTTTTCTTAATTGTCAAACCTGTTGTCCTCCTGTTCCTTTGCATGTGCATGACAGAGATTTTGATTTATTTTTAAATGTGCGTTCCTCCTCCTCAAGCAAGAATCCCCTAGACACATGCGCATAGCGCCGAGCCTGTGTTTTAATAAACACAAGAGAGGAGAAACGTCACAGTGTTGTTGCGTGGCTGAGTTAATTGTAATTTCGGCTGCAGGATACTGATCGAGTTCTGGGAAAATCTTCTAAGGGAGATCGTGTTCTGATTTGGGATTTTAAGTGAAGTTTAAGGGTTTCTTTCTATTTAACAAAGGTGTTTGTTAAATGCTTTGGGGGAAAGCTCGGAGATTGTTTTTTTCGTACACTAGTTTGTCAACCTAGTTACCGGTGACTTAGGCATTGATTCTTGGTGTATGGTTTTTTTTTCTATTCTTGAATTGTTTCACACTTCACTGTTGGGAGTTGTTGTTGTTGTTGTTTGACCTTTGTTCAGGAAAGCGGGAGTGCTCCATCCTACCCGCTGCCTGACTTTGTTTTGGTTTTCTTTTCTTTTCTTTTTGCCATTTGCCTACCCAGTCCTTTGCGGTCCTGTGCCGCGGGTAGGGGTTTGGTTCTTGAATAAACTTATTGTTATTTTAATCCTGATTCAGTGGTCTGTATTCACTTGTGTTCTTGACATTGCTTGATGTTTGTGGTGTCCCCCCAAGGAGTGGTGGTCGAGTTTAGTCTGTAAACTCTGTTAGGCTAATTGTCCCTCCCCTCTTGGACGACTACGTCGTTCCTCGAGGGTGAGTCTTCACTGATTAGCTAACTATAACGCGACAATCATGCATGGATAAAAGACAGTTAACCTAAGTTTGTTTGTCAATACATGTATCTATCCTTTCACACACAGACTAGCTCCATTGTTTTGTGTATGTCGGTAAATATCAGCCTCATCAAAGTTCATTTATCTCCTGTATTCTGCTCATACATGTAGGGGTTGTTTTAAGTAGAAAGGGAGGTCTAGCACACTTCAAGTTAACGGTAATAAAGATGTATTGTGCATGTATTGTATTGTGTTTAATGTTGGCATTATTCCTATATATAATACACTTGACTTACTTGACTAATGCTATGTTCATTTTATTCAAATCTCCTTACCTCCATTTTAAGACTCCCTCCAAATTAAGACCTGATTCGGTAGGTTTTTCAAAGGTTGCAAAAGAGAGGTTTTACTGTATCACAGAGTACACTAACTTCTATCACAGAGTACACTAACTTCCGTCACAGAGTACACTAACACACAAGCACGCACGCTTATATGAACTATAAAAACAAAACGGTGGGGGGGGGGGGGGGGGGGGGGGGAGTGGGGGGGGAGGGGGGAGAAAGAAGGAGAAGGGGAGACTCACGCGAAGGGCCAGGGGGGTGTTGGAGTAGTCCACAGGCTGGCATCTCAAACTGTAACCCCTGAGCCAGCCTGACATCAGGAACTGCAACACAGACACAAAGACTCTACTACCACTCCTGCGCGACAGTAAGTCTCCAGTACTGCAAATAATGAAACAGCAACACAGACACAAAGACTCTACTACCACTCCTGCGCGACAGTAAGTCTCCAGTACTGCAAATAATGAAACTGCAACACAGACACAAAGACTCTACTACCACTCCTGTGCGACAGTAAGTCTCCAGTACTGCAAATAATGAAACTGCAACACAGACACAAAGACTCTACTACCACTCCTGTGCGACAGTAAGTCTCCAGTACTGCAAATAATGAAACTGCAACACAGACACAAAGACTCTACTACCACTCCTGCGCGACAGTAAGTCTCCAGTACTGCAAATAATGAAACAGCCCCGTTGCCCACCCCCACCAACAGCCAAAATTAAACAAACCAAAAAATACATTGCACACACACACACGCACACACACACACACACACACACACAACTCATTTTGCTAGGCTTACACATCATGCAGGCAGTCCAACCAGAGCCCCTTGATCAGAGCAAGATCTCGATACCTGGGGTCCTGCAAATGTGCCTGCTCCAGTGCCTATATCCAAAGTCAGTTTCACAGCTGAGCGGAATCTTAAAGGGTGCTTCAAATAGCATCTGTCTTCAACTTAAACTCTTAGGTTGAGTAGGGTGGGCGGTAATGGGCGGTGCAGGATTGAGTAGGGTGGGCGGTAATGGGTGGTACAGGATTGAGTAGGGTGGGCGGTAATGGGTGGTGCAGGATTGAGTAGGGTGGGCGGTAATGGGTGGTGCAGGATTGAGTAGGGTGGGCGGTAATGGGTGGTACAGGATTGAGTAGGGTGGGCGGTAATGGGTGGTACAGGATTGCGTAGGGTGGGCGGTAATGGGTGGTACAGGATTGAGTAGGGTGGGCGGTAATGGGTGGTACAGGATCTTAAGAGTTTTAACTCTGTGGCATGATATCAACACGTCTAGAATGATAATGCTTTCCGCTGCATTAACAAAGCTTCACTTCCACTATGATCTGCCCTTTTTGCTTTGTTGCTACAATCTAAGTGTTCAATGAAATCTGGTATAGAAACTTCACATAAAATAACCTGGTCAAATTTCAGAGCTGTAACACATCTGTTTGCAATGAGTCAAACTAGAGGTGTCCATTCATCAACAGTTTACAAACAGCCAAAGCCTTTGAGAACAGAGCACTGAAGGCCACAGCACATAAAAATATGTTTAAAAAAGGTGTAACAAGACAACAAAGAAGACGCGCACGCTGCAAAGAAAATAACCACAGTTCTTTCTTTTCCCCCACATAACTAAAACTAATCAGATTTTGAAAGGGCAACCAGAGGCGGGAACTGACAGTGGCAATCAGCGGCCAATTTTTTCCTGGCACTCTGGCAAGCCAGCCCTCTTCTCCATGACAGTTCCACCCATAAATCAATAGGCACATTATGGATGTGACACCAATTTTGACCTCGTTGTCAAGCTCCCACAGATGGGCTGTGGTGACCATGGCAACATACTGCTACCAATGATGCCAGCCTTCGTAAATGACAGACACCTCAACCCCCTCCCCCGGTGTGAGATGCCTGGCTTCTGGTCTAGGATGGAATCAGTGGTAGAAAATATCTCAGCTTTTGCAGAGAATCATGAGGTTTAAAAAAAGCATTTTTGCACAGAACCAACAACTAAACACAAGCAAAGTGATTTCAAGTAGGAAAAATATATATATATATATATATATATATATATATATATATATATATGAAAGAAAGAATAAGGAATACAAAGACTTCTAGAGAAATCAACAGGGGATGGATTTAATCACAGACCTTCTCCTTGCCTAGTCTCCACAGCTTACAGCTCTTTATGCCTATCAGATGACTGAACATATGATGAAACAAATGTAATTTCTCTAACAACAGTGAAACTCCAGCTGCTGTCAGACAAAGAACTAACAGGTGCTCCTGTACACTGGTGAAGGGGCTTGAGTTGCAGTTGGTTTGTGGCTACAGGTGTGGGATTCAGTGTGTAAATCATTCAGGTGGCTGCCTGGGGCCGGCCACCCTGGCTGAGCTACTGGAGCAGGCCCTGGAAGGCCCAGCAGCCAGGGCTTCCAGCTGATGAGGGGGCATGCCTGTTTGCTCCACTAAACTGATCATATTCCGCCTTGGGTTACACAAATGGCATTCATCGTAGTTGGATATCAAAGTTGAGGACAAAGCTTGCATGAGAGGATAGTAGGCCAGCTACACAAGCTCCCTGAGTTTTCTCACAAAACTCCAGTCAGGAGGGCATTCCATAGGCTTCACCCTATACATCAGTTCAGCAGTAACAATGACAACAAAAGATGATGATGATGATGATGATGATGATGATGATGATGATGACTACGACCATGAAAACAATAACAATGACAAGAAGGGCAAAGCCCATATGACTCACATGCTTGACCTTGACCTTTTCATGACCTTGACATTTAGGGGACCTTCAAGGTCAAGGTAAACAACTAAACCTAGCAATGACATCATACACTAAGAACTGCTTTACACATTTTTCCTACCAAAATATGTGTGACTTTGACCCAAGGTCAAGGTCATGCAACACAAAGCTGTTAATTCAAGACATAGGAAGCACAATGGTGCTTATTGGCACTTTCTAACATGAGATATGGTCACTTTTAGTGGTTCACTACCCCATTTTGGTCACATTTCATTAGGGTCAAAGTGACCTTAACCTTGATGATATGTGACCAAATGTGTCTCATGATGAAAGTATAACATGTGTACTACAATCTTATGAAGTTTGGAAGAGTTATCTTCCATAGTTCAGGGTCAAGGTCACTTTAAAATATGTATACAATCCAACTTTAAAGAGCTCCTGTGACCTTGACCTTGAAGCAAGGTCAAGTCACTATGTATGTTTTTGTACTCCTTGTCATCCTACACCATCATGCCAAATTGGGTGTTGATAGACTTAATAGTCTCCGAGAAAAATCCAATGTTAAAGTTTTTTACGGATTACAGGACGCCCGGACTGCCTGGACGGATGCCCGGACGGACGACACGGGTGACCTAGTATGAAAGTACAACATGTGTACTACAATGTTATGAAGTTTGGAAGAGTTATCTTCCATAGTTCAGGGTCAAGGTCACTACAAAATATGTATACAATCCAACTTGAAAGAGCTCCTGTGACCTTGACCTTGAAGCAAGGTCAACCAAACTGGTATCAAAAGATAAGGATTACTTTGCCCTATACACCATATATAGGTCAGGTATCCAATCTCAAAAACTTCAGAGAAAATCTGGAAAATGTGAAAAATGGCTGTTTTTGAGACAACATTTATGGTCCCTGCGACCTTGACCTTGAAGCAAGGTCAAGTCACTATGTATGTTTTTGATGCCTTGTCATCATACATCATCATGCCAAATTGGGTGTTGATAGACTTAATAGTCTCCGAGAAAAATCCAACATTAAAGTTTTTTACACATGCCAGGACGGACGAAACGGGTGAGTACATAGACTCACTTTTGCTTCGCATGTGAGTCAATAATGATGACAATGACCATTATGATGTTAATGAAGACAAAAATGATGATGATGGTGATGATGATGATGATGGTGATGGTGATGATGATGATGATGATGATGATGGTGGTGATGATGGTGATGATGATGCTGATGATGATGATGATGATGATGATGATGATGATGATGATGATGATGATGATGATGATGATGATGACGACGACGACGACAGCAATGATACTTATTACAATGATAATGATGACAACAATGATGATGACAACAACGACAACAGTAAAGAAGCTTAGGAGACCTGTCCAAGGCACCATACCTCAATGAAGATGTAGGCAGAGAGGACCACCATTGCGAGGTTGTAGAACATGAGAATGCCTCGGATCTCCACAGGTTTCCGATCCCGCATCAGCCAAGGTCCCATGGCCACAATGATGAAGTAGGCCAGGCAAATCAGGAAGCTTGGCAATGGCGAGTCCATCATGAAGAAGTCTGCCGCACGGGGATCTGAAATGTTCCAGCATCAGCAAGTTTCAGTGAGGATCAAGCTAGATATTTCCTCTGTGGATTGTCAACCTGCATCCTGCAGTAGCAGAATGCACAGGACTGCAGCAACCAGAGGCAATAGCATTGGCACTGACTATAAGTTTGTGTCGCAATATCAAATAAATTTTTTGGTGTTGCTGGCTTTGCATATTTCTCACATTGCAGTTGAGGGTATGCTACCATAAATGAACTGGAGTAACATCAGTGTTCACTCTTTAATTGGGAGTCGGTTGTCCCTGGTGTTGAGTGACCGGAAGCCATTAGTTGTTTTGTCAGTTTATTCTCTGTTGAATGCTGTTTATGAATGACTTGCATTTTGTTTTTGCAGGGTCACAATCTGGGGTGGTGGCCTGCTGTCAAGGCTTCAGTGGAGTACACTGTTAACTGTTCATTTGCTGAGGTTGCAATTGGCATTTTGTCAAACTGTTGTGGTTGCAGTTTGTGCTTAGATAAACTGCTGTAATTGCAGTTTGTGCTTAGTTAATTAAATTGCTGCAGTTGAAGTTTGTCATTTGTTAAACTGCTAGTTGCAGTTAGACTTTTGTTAAACTGCTGTGGTTGCAGATTGTGCTTAAACTGCTGTGGCTGCAGTTTGTGCTTAGATAACCTGCCGTGCGTTCAAGACGACCTACCGGTAGCCTACCGGTAGCCGAGCAACCGGTGTGCCGTCTTGAACGACTCGTTATGACCCAACGGTAGCCAAGATGGCTTCCGCGATGCCTTCTCATCGCCGCGGACTGCGCTTCTCAACCAAATGAGTAAACCAGCTGCTGCAGACTGCTCGTTCCTTGTGGAAGCTGATGAAATACGTTAAGCTGTAGCTGTGCATGAATGCTCGGCATCGCTCGAATAGAAATTTATGTCAAAACTTGGTGTAAGCAAGAATATTTCGATGTTCACTTCAAGGAAGATTACACCAAAAACCAAGGGCTAATGTAAGATATAAGAGTTGCTTCCCTTAAAATTGTTTCGCTATCTGCCTTGGAAATGTTTGCTAACATCTTGCCCAGTAATTATTTCAGAGCAGTTATTCTTTTAAAAAAGAAAAGTACAATATCAGCCTAACTTCTTGTAACGTCTCGCATAGGCTGGGTAATAATCACAGGTCGAAATGCGTGCCACAGCGCATATTTGTGATGACGACTTTCTTCCTTTCCCCGAAGGCAGCCATTTTGGCTATTCAGGCGCAACGGCTCTCTGGCGTGGTACGTACCGGTACGTACCAAGTCATTCAAGAGGCTACCGGTACGTACCGGTAGGCCTCTTGAACAGGCCCCTGATGTGGCTGCAGGTTGTGCTTAGATAACCTGATGTGGCTGCAGTTTGTGCTTAGATAACCTGATGTGGCTGCAGGTTGTGCTTAGATAACCTGATGTGGCTGCAGGTTGTGCTTAGATAAACTGCTGTGGCTGCAGTTTGTGCTTAGATAACCTGATGTGGCTGCAGGTTGTGCTTAGATAACCTGATGTGGCTGCAGGTTGTGCTTAGATAAACTGCTGCGGTTGCAGATTGTGCTTAGATAAACTGCTGCGGTTGCAGATTGTGCTTAAATAAACTGCTGTGGCTGCAGATTGTGCTTAGATAAACTGCTGTGGTTGCAGCGTGTGCTTAGTTAAATTGCTGTGGTTGCAGTTTGTAATTAAAATTGACATGAGGATATATTTGTTTATTCATTTGTTGTTTTTATTCAATACATACCTTGAAGTAAAAAGGCTTTTGCTGTTAATGATTCCTTGACCTCGGGCAATTCAGGTCATTACAACTGGCAATCCTGCCCACTTTGTCACCCATTTTGGGTTGGTTCTACTTCTAGTCACTACAACTTGCAAGCCTGCCCAGAAAATCTAAGGGGGATTGGGGGGGGGGGGGGGTGTGATGAGAGAGGGAGAGGATGAGAATTTAAAACATATACATTTCAGTCTTCCATCCAGTAATCATCATGGAATAGACAATAGGCACTTATAGACATGTAGATGTCATGAAGAGTGTTCCTAATGCAGAGCTAGATATATACCCTGCAAGGCTGGGACTGAACCCGCAACCTACCTGAGTCAGTCCTGGTGGACCGATCCCACACTACTTGGGTCCTCAACATCTTTCTCAACATCACAAATATGTAGATGTAATTGATTTTGGACATGATCATTCTTTGGCTTACATGCCCCAATAATCTGGATCCCAAAAGAAGGTCTGCTACTCTATCCTGGGCTCTAAGGCTCTCCCTTGTCCCTCTGTCCTTGTCACTGAAGGACTTGTCTCAATAGAACGGGCATGGTGCATTACGAAAGGAAGATGATAACATAATTCAAGTCTTTCCCGGTGGGGCCAGGTCCTGTATAAAATCACAAGTAGTGACAACAAGTTTAAGGCACAGCATCCTCACTACCTGATAGTTCCCCACCCACCCACCCACCCCCACCCCACCCACCATTTTAAAGTTTCATTCACCAGATACTAGGTCTAATCTGTTCAAACTATGATCTGCAACAAGGACAGCAATAGTGTGCTTTGCATTAAATTTTGTTCTTGATTTCACTAATGTATCTAGAACTAGTAAAATGCCTTGCTCAACCTGCAGAAAATTGCAAGTTTAAGTTCCTTGTCAACTCATTGAGTGTGTGTGCTTGTGTGCATGCATGCATATGTGTGTGTGTGTGTGTGTGTGTGTGTTTGTGTCTGTGTGGTGTAACATACAGTTGGGTTACTCTATACCCTGCTCCTCAAATACATAAATCTATATATTCTACACTGCCCTTCCAGTCAAATCAGAACTTACATAAGACCAAGAAAGGAGTACTTACCAGCTTTCTCCATAAGTTCATCATATGAGCGTGATGCTGTTGTTAGGAAATCAGCCATGCTGTCGAACTTCATGTTTCCTAGTGCTCTTGATTCTTTGCCGTCCTGAGATAGCTTTGTCCCACTCCTGTGGAAAAGACAAGTGGGTGTGACATGAAAATTGGCTGCGGTGTAAAGTTGAGTTAAGGCGAATGCTAACCTCTATTTTGAATAACAATTAAATGAATTATAGTTTTCTTTCATTTCTTCTTGACCTAGGAGCAAAAATATTATTAATACTTGGATGTTGAAGCTGCAAAACTGTTTTTGTGTTGAATAGTTTATCTTTGGTGGCTCTTTTTCTGAATGAGTGTGGTGTTAAGTTAAGATGAGACTCCAAACTGTCTTCTTCAAATACAACTAAACTAAACATTGCATTCAGTTTTTCTTTTCTGTACAGTTTAGACATCACCTAATGCATCATATTTATGTGAAATAAAGAGTGTATCATTACTGCATCAGAAACTTTATTTTGAAATATTTGTGTCACACCAATACTCAGCACCTCTGTACTCTTGACCATGTATACATGTACTCATTTCCTCTTACATCTGGTTGCAATATTTTGGTCAGCATCCAAGGACAATTAATTGCAAACACAAACAATCTATACTGTTAGCTACATCACATTATGCTTCATCTGGGAGCTAGTTATCTCCAGCAGCCAAGTGACATCCTCTTTTGAATACCACAACTTCTGACTTATCATTATGAACCATTAAAACCAAAGACTATCAATATATGTATCTGGTTACTGATTTTATTCTGGAGATTGACTGGCAAGAATAATCGCAGCGCGCACCCACCCACACACACACACACACACACACACACAGACAGAGAGAGCGACACAGAGAGAGCGACACAGAGAGATTTGATTTGATTTTATTTATTTCGGCCGACGACCCGTCAAGTTTATACAGATATTCGACATACGTACATGTGTGCCATTAAATGGCAAGGGAAAAAAGTTTTAAAATGTACAAATGTACAAGTACAGTAATCAATTTTCGTTTGTGCAAGAACAAATGTGTACTTAGACACGGAGATTATAACATTATGGACAGAGGGAACTGGTCAATTATCTACTTCAAGTGTAAAACTAACAGCATTATGGACATGTAAAAATATATTTGTATTTATATTTATATTTACTGCTAAAAGGATGAACCATTTTAACCTGCATGTAGGTTAAGGAGCAAGATTGTCCCATGCAACAACTGTATTCGATAGTCATGTACACTACTTAAAGAGAAGGAAAAACCAAAATACAATAGACGCAGAACTGTTCAAATTATGGGCACAAGAAAACTGGCCGGTTACCTGCTCAAACTTTACATCATGACGAGTATAAGTTGGACCATTACAAATCAAAAATTAAAATCCATAAATTAAGGAGCAATATCATCCCAAAAAGCAACCGCATTAGGGGTGGGTTAGGGCGGAAGGGAGGGTGGAAGGGAGGGCGGAAGGGAGGGCGGGAGGGGGGGGGGGGGGGACAGAGAGAGAGAGAGAGAGAGAGAGAGAGAGAGAGAGAGAGAGAGAGAGATCTTTTTATCTTCACTGAGACGGACGACCCATCTCGGCATTAAAATACACAACCATGTGCATATGCTACAGGATGATTTAACCATCCCAGTGCCATGAACCGATCTGGTCGGTTCAAGAATCATTGCCAGGTTGCTTGAACCGACCTGGTCGGTTCAGAATTTTGGTGGTTGATAACGATATTGTGGTGTTCTTAAAACGGCAGATTATATAATTTCTTGACATAATATTCATTTTGGAAGAAAATTAACACATATTTGGACCCACAAAAGCGCTTGTTATCGTTTTCTCCCCCATTTCGCTCACAGAGGGCAACAATCAACAAAGATGGCGATGTGAGTTCACTTCCGCGAATGTGTAGAGCATCATACTCACACAAGAACACGCGCATTCAGGTTGAAAGGAATTATACACACACATGCACACGCGCATTCAGGTTGGAAGGAATTATACACACACATGCACACGCGCATTCAAGCTGAAAGGAATTACACACACATATGCACACGTGCATTCATGTTGAAAGAAATTATACACACACATGCACACAAGCATTCAAGCTGAAAGGAATTATACACACACATATGCACACGTGCATTCATGTTAAAAGGAATTATACACACACATGCACACAAGCATTCAAGCTGAAAGGAATTATACACACACATGCACACGCGCGTGCACTGACACAAAAGCTACAGACTGTCGCCAAAGACCATACATGACTTTTTGCTTGCTGCGATACAGTTTTTTTCTCACAGCTCTCACCATCTTTTCGAGATCTTTTTCCTTTCCCGATTAACTGGTGGAAGACAGACTGCACGGAAGGGCATCGCAGGGTATAGGCTCACCTCGTCAGCATTTTCTTCTTTTGTTTTGGAGCCAGAGCCTGTGTCAGGAAGGGAAGATCTTTCCCGAGGGTATGGTCTTTTATTCGTAACTTTGGGCGGCCGGTTAGGCACATCAAAAATAGTTGGAATAGCATTTCAGACCAGTCTATCTTTTTCAGCTGGACGATGAATTGATTTGGTTCAAAGTGGTCACTGCACAGGACAAGACCAGGGGTGTAATTCATGAACGTGGACTTTCAGCATGGTCTTAGACCACTGCCACTGGTCTCGGGCTACTGTCGTAGTCTACAATTCATGAACGTGGACTGTCGTAGTCTACAATTCATGAACGGACTTTAATGGTTCAGTCTCAGGCTGAACTGCGGACTACGATGGTCCAAGGATTTGTTGGACATTATATATGAGGTAGCACAAAAGCTCTATGTACATAATAAACACTTTAAAATACAGCCCATAGCTGTTTGAGCAATTTAATACAATCAACATTATAACATATTTTTAAACACAGCATTCGACCACAGGTACTGTTCATTGGCGATGTTGGTCTTTTCACTGTATGTCGTGTTCAATACTCACGCCTGCTCTAAGAGAAAGCTGTTTCAATTTCTCGAAACGTAGTTATACGCATAGTAAACATACATTGCAACATCCCGCGTTTTTCATGTGTCACACCCATCCATCAGTTTTGCCACTACATCTCTATACCGTAAGTTTTGTATGTGTTTCAGTATATATTTCTTTCTCAGATTTTCATACATGTAGCAATGAAATAGAAAATGGCATTCATCCTCACTTTCTCTGCAGAATGGACAGTCTCTATTGGAACTTTGATCTCTATAGTTCACGTTCACTCTAAGGGAGTTGTTTCCTAAACGGAAACGAACAAAGGCATCCCTAAATTTCTTGATGCTTACATAGTTCAAATTGCTTTCACACTGTAGCGTGCGTTTGAATGAACTAGACAAGGCAAACCGATCGCTGTTTGCGATTTTGAAGTTCCAATCTTGCTGATAACAGTCGTGTAAACTCTGCTTTAGTGATCGAATAAACCCTTTAAAAGGTAAAGGTAAAGACATGATTTCATATAGGTACTTTCCACCATTGATCGGTGCTCAAACCGCTTTACGCTTTACCCCCTGATCACTGGGCATCTTGATCAATCCTCACTGGTCCCTCACAACAAACATAGTGACAGACATTTAAGACGCACACTGTCAGGTACCAGCACCAACTCCGCTCCCTGGGGAGTATTCCAACCCGATGCTGGCGCTTAGCCGCATAAAAGGGTTAATCGTACTACATTTTGCCAACATTGCCCTCACAGGTACCCGGTTTTACTCCTGGGTGGGGAGAAGCAATGCGAGTTATAAGCATCTTGCTCAAGGATGCAATTCTGGGAACCGCCCAGCTTCGAACGCTGTACCCACTGGCCGCAAGCGACTGTAGGTCCAGCGCGCTAACCACTCGGCCACAGAGCCCCCTTTATCGTTGTTGGTACCTCCATTCATCCATACGTATGTATAACCAAGTTTTGCTAGACACACTTCAACAGATTTTGCCCAATTAAGCTTTTCAGTGACACCTTCCTTTAGTAGCATTAAATAGGCTTGCTTCGGCAGCCTGTAAATTGACGTTTTACCCAGCCTAAGCCAGAATTTTACCGCACGTACCATTGTGTTTATGTATAGAGGGTATCTGCCTAAATAGCCGTGACACATTGTACTGGAAAATTTAACATCAACATTTAAAAACTTTTTACAAGCAAAGGTATGAGCCCTTTCTATGCATTGTCTTCTCTCTAGTCCCCACAGCTCTGAACCATAGAGCAAGGAAGGCAGCACTTGAGCATCATACAATCGAAAGAAAATACTTGTGCTGAGAGTGCTGAGACTCCACATGGTTTTCAGTAACTGAACCGTTTTCTTTTTGGCCTTCACCACTTAAATATCAAGGGCAGAGGCCACAGATAGTTTGGTTAAGAATACAAAACCAAGGTACTTCTACTGGTTAACCACCTCTAGTTCCGCACCCCCCAGCCTCCATCTTTCGCCTCGGCCCAGGAATCCACCTTTCCGAAATACCATTATTTTTGTTTTATCTGTGTTCACAGGCAACCCAAGTTCTCCAGATACACTGTACAAGTTGTCTATTTGGCGTTGCAAACCTGCTGGTGTGGTGGAGAGCAATACAATGTCGTCTGCCAAAATAAGTGAAAAGATTTCAATTGACCCAGGCAGTAGTTGCACACTATGTCGCCCATGTTTGCGGATATACTCTGCTATGTATTCCATGTGTAGACAAAAAACTGTTGGAGACTCAATTGAACCCTGCCTTACACCGACCGGACAATTAAAAAAATCAGACAGGGCCCCATTCCAGCGCACACAGGCTTGTACATCAGCGTATACAGCTTTGAGCATCCTTAAAAATTTAGTTGATAGACCTGATTTTCCCAAAACTGTCCAGAGGCAATAGAACTGTCAACGGAATCAAAAGCTTTTTGGTAATCGACAAAAGCTGCATAGACACACACACTGACACAGAGAGAGAGAGAGAGAGAGAGAGAGAGAGAGAGAGAGAGAGAGAGAGAGAGAGAGAGAGAGAGAGAGAGAGAGAGAGAGAGAGAGAGAGAGAGAGAGAGAGAGAGAGAGAGAGAGAGAGAGAGAGAGAGACAGAGAGACAGAGAGAGAGACAGAGAGAGAGAGACAGAGAGAGAGAGACAGAGAGAGATAGTGAGACAGAGAGAGATAGTGAGACAGAGACAGAGAGAGAGAGAGAGAGAGAGAGAGAGAGAGAGAGAGAGAGAGAGAGAGAGAGAGAGAGAGAGAGAGAGAGAGAGAGAGAGAGAGAGAGAGAGAGAGAGAGAGAGAGAGAGAGAGAGACAGAGAGAGAGAGAGAGAGAGAGAGAGAGAGAGAGAGAGAGAGAGAGAGAGAGAGAGAGAGAGAGAGAGAGAGACAGAGAGAGAGAGAGAGAGAGAGAGAGAGAGACAGAGAGAGAGAGAGAGAGAGAGAGAGAGAGAGAGAGAGAGAGAGAGAGAGAGAGAGAGAGAGAGAGAGAGAGAGAGAGAGAGAGAGAGAGAGAGAGAGAGAGAGAGAGAGAGAGAGAGAGAGAGAGAGAGAGAGAGAGAGAGAGAGAGAGAGAGAGAGAGAGACAGAGAGAGAGAGAGAGAGAGAGAGAGAGAGAGACAGACAGAGAGAGACAGAGAGAGAGAGAGAGAGAGAGAGAGAGAGAGAGAGAGAGAGAGAGAGAGAGAGAGAGAGAGAGAGAGAGAGAGAGAGAGAGAGAGAGAGAGAGAGAGAGAGAGAGAGAGAGAGAGAGAGAGAGAGAGAGAGAGAGAGAGAGAGAGAGAGAGAGAGAGAGAGAGAGAGAGAGAGAGAGAGAGAGAGAGAGAGAGAGAGAGAGAGAGAGAGAGAGAGAGAGAGAGAGAGAGAGAGAGAGAGAGAGAGAGAGAGAGAGAGAGAGAGAGAGAGAGAGAGAGAGAGAGAGAGAGAGAGAGAGAGAGAGAGAGAGAGAGAGAGAGAGACAGAGAGAGACAGAGAGAGAGAGAGAGAGAGAGAGAGAGAGAGAGAGAGAGAGAGAGAGAGAGAGAGAGAGAGAGAGAGAGAGAGAGAGAGACAGAGAGAGAGAGAGAGAGACAGAGAGAGACAGATGAGAGAGAGAGAGAGAGACAGAGAGAGAGAGAGAGAGAGAGAGAGAGAGAGAGAGAGAGAGAGAGAGAGAGAGAGAGAGAGAGAGAGAGAGACAGAGAGAGACAGAGAGAGAGAGAGAGAGAGAGAGAGAGAGAGACAGAGAGAGAGACAGAGAGAGAGAGAGAGAGAGAGAGAGAGAGAGAGAGAGAGAGAGAGAGAGAGAGAGAGAGAGAGAGAGAGAGAGAGAGAGAGACAGAGAGAGAGAGAGAGAGAGAGAGAGAGAGAGAGAGAGAGAGAGAGAGAGAGAGAGAGAGAGAGAGAGAGAGAGAGAGAGAGAGAGAGAGACAGAGAGAGACAGAGAGAGAGACAGAGAGAGAGAGAGAGAGAGAGAGAGAGAGAGAGAGAGAGAGAGAGAGAGAGAGAGAGAGAGAGAGAGAGAGAGAGAGAGAGAGAGAGAGAGATGGAAAGGAGTGGATGTGGTGGATTAGGGAAAGAATTATTTGCTTGGGATAGGGGCAGCAGGTGGATAAAAGAACATAAATAATAAATACTAAACTACCAACTGTTATTTAAATTTGTTCACCATAGACACATGAGCCTTGACACAGCAAGTGACATAAGGAGTAAAAATTTGAGTAGGTATCCAAGGCAGATGATCATGGATGTGGGTAATTGTCTTTTTATTTTGTTTTAACTACACTGTTTTCATGTTAGGGTTATTTTGTTCTGTACGACCAGTATGTTGAGCCAAGAATGCTTTTGAGTCATCTACATAATCACTGTACCTCTGTGCATCTATGTACATATACATTTGTGTAAGCAAGTATACGTAATGTGCAAGGATATGTGTGTATATGTGCATGAATGTGCATGTGCACATGTGTGTGCATGTGTGTGTGCATGTTATGTCCATGTGTGTGTGTGTGTGTGTGTGTGTGTGTGTGTGTGCGCGTGTGCGCGCGCATTTGTGTGTATGTTTGAGTCTGTGTGTTTGTTGGGAACTTCTGGCCACCAACTGGAATTCCTAGAGAGCAGCAACTATAGTGGGAGTCAAAGTTTTTAAAGATCTACATCTGCTAGTCCTCAAACAACAAAAGATGTCTCTGGCAATGGGTTTCATATGGGAGTGCCCATTGACTAGGACACCATTCTAGTTCACTAGAGATTTCGCCTACTGGCGAAAGTGTCTCTAGCCCAGTTGACATCACGTGATGGAATGGATGGATGGATGGATGGATGGATGGTGTTTTACTGTCTATCAGCCTTTGTAGGCTATGTAAGGCCATCAAGCACGAAGATCACCAGAACAGTTTAGAGTAAATGTAATCCAGTCACGGTGTCCCTAGTTATTCACCTCTAACGAATCGCATAGGGAGACGCTGTGGGTCAATTCTACCCCGAACCCACAGGGGGAATGTGATGGAAGGTTTTCGTCCAAAATATGCAAATGGAGGTCACACGAGAGGCTTGTGGGATAGTCGATCTGCTCCCTAACATATGCCGTTAGAGTAGAACTTTTCTAAGACTATTTTGCACAAAAATCTTAACTTACTCATGTTGAGGTAATAAACAAGAGTTTATTTGATAAAATAACATGTTTGTGTTGAAATGGAAACAAGTTTTGACATCTGAATGATTTATGTAATAAGTGGAGAGAAAAATAGTATCAGAACAAACTATTTTTGGCACAATGCTGTAATGTGAAGGGTCAAGTCTAATACGCATTCATTGCAAACTGTGCCAGAGTCACTACTGATTCAGGTTCACAGAATGCTAGGACACTACCCTCACTTCCAGGGGCTCTGCATGTTCAAGTTGGACGGCAGTCTCATTTTAGGCATGGCTCATGGCCACTTCAAAATCAAAAAGTCGCAGTGCTGCGCTTTGCGACATCAGCTTGCACGAGTTCCAGATTGGCCCACACTCTTCATGACATCCATCCACAAATGCATCAGATAGTCAAATTCAGATCTATCAAGTGTTCATTCATGTGTTCATTCATGTGTTCATTCATGTGACATTGAATTCAGCCTAATAAAGAAATAGCTGTGGTTATGGTAACAATTGGCAACAAAAGATAGGGTCGATAGGAAGGCCTGACTTTCTGTCTTTCATTTTATTCTTTATATCATCATATCCTTGCTTTCTTGTTGCTTTTGTTGGTTGCTGTTGTGGACACACCCAGATCTATACCTATCTCCTAACATGCACTCTGCATTTGGATTAAATAATAATAGTAATTAGAAATGTCATGGATTGTAAGGGTGGGAGTGTCATCACCTCATGATAGTTCATGAACATGTTAAATCATTGGACAGGTCTGTGACTTAGGTCATTACCTTTAAGTAGCATTACTCCAAATCAATTTTTTTCTTTACATTCAAAATGTCATAGAAATGAACCTGGTTTGCTTCAACGGTGTTCTATACAAAATTATTTCGCTTGAGGCTGTCTGTCTAATTTCTAGCAAGGGATGTCACAATGAGAAATAGGGGCAAGTTGTCCTTGCAAAGACTTCAATCAGTAGTACTAGTAGCAAGTCCATTTGCATGTACAACAGTGGAGACAAACATAAAAAATTGTGAGTCCATCTCTATTAAAACCATAAAAAATAAGCATGGTCTTTTTGATTACAAAATAAGATCTACCTTATGAGAAATGGACAAGGAATCAATATTTGTGCTTTATGTGTTTGTTGTTTTATGTGGGGGATAAAAATAATTATTTAATGTGAATTATCACTTGCATTTGCGTCACACAAACAATGGCACCGAAGAGTGTAGAGAGGGGATGGCATGTTTAAAGTTTACTACCCTTCACCTTCTCGACTTTGCAGAGTTTGTCATCAACTCTACAGGTGTCCTTGTTTCGGTGAAGTAGTGGCTCACTACAGGTAAGACAATGTCATTGTGACTCTCCCCGATTACCATGAGGATCTACGTGAAACTTTTTAACCTAATCCAGTTAGAATCAAGCTGTAATTATATCAATTGGTCTTCTCCACCTCAAGCAGATAGACAGGACAGCATGTCTACATTTACTATCTTTCAGAGTTTCCTGCCATCTCTACAGGTATCTACTGGACTGGCATGCATGGAGGTAATAACATTTATTTAACTTTCTCTACAACACAGTAAAATGTGTCAAGTTGATGCCTGTCACGTCACATTTAGAATCTCTATTAAGTTCTCGACTTGCTTAAGTCAATAGTTTTCCAACTACACTGAATGAATAGCCTGGCCAACGTATGATTCACCGGGTTTGCTGACTTATGCTGATCGACTTGCTGTTTGGCAAGCAATGGCCAACAGATTATATCCTATAAGAGATGCAAGTCCCGATTGGTTAATGGACCAGAAACATGATAGAAACTGTCACTGTAATCATGGCAGCTGTACCAAATGACCTATGATATCAGGTGCCACGAAGGATTTATTAGCTAAATTTACACTGACTCAATCTGCCTGATGTGAATTGAGTACAACACTTCACTTTTAAGTTTTATCTCACAATTTAGATAATCCCATTCGAGAAAAAGGCCATGCTTATGTTGCCACTCCAGATGTTGATTGTCATTATTGTAATAAATGCTCATTCATTCAGTTTGCTGAAAATTGATCACTGCTTCACAGTGCTGCCAGTCTTCTGTCATTGCAGCTCTAGAGTTGTGTAAGCTCCATTAGACCAATATATGTGTTGTGTTAAAGACTTAGGCCTTATCAGCAATGCAGTGATACCACTTCAATTTTTGGGTTGCAGTTTATTTTTGTTTTACGTGATTGTATTTTGATTACATATCCCATCACAAACAGTTTTGTGTGATTTACCTTGTTTAAGCTTAAGTTATCTTTATTTTCAGTTTCCCCTCTGAATTTGTCTGCTGCAACATGACTAAATTTCCAAGACAGCTCACGATGAACCTTCTTGTTTTCACTAAAATATGTAAACTTGTTTTTATGCACAGCTTGTTCATCCCTTACACAGTGTAGATGTTACTACTGATACAAAATAAGCTTTCCCTCGCAGTTTCCAGGCAAATACTCTTGAGATGCTGGCATCACATGGCAACACATTTACATTCCAATAGAGTGGCAAAATGCGCTCAATAGTACTTCCAATGGCTTGGCTTTAGAAAGTTCTACACAGATGCACACACACAAAAATCGTCATGACAGGTGGTCTAATTTTGATTTAGAATCTATGTGTGGCATCTAGAATCCATCAGCATGAGAGTGAGGCTCAAACACCACCAAAGCGGCATAAAGCCCAAATGAAGGAATCAGCAAAAGATATCTTCAAGAGCCATTTATTGTAGATAAGTTGGAAGGGGAGGGAAGTTCCTGGAAATATTTTTGGTTTTTGGTTTGGCACGTTGTAGCTGTTGAACCACAGCTAATGCAGTCATACAGAGGGGTAGGTGCATCGTAGATGTTCACCAAGTATCATTCACGCACAGACAGAATTACATGCATTGACATACAGGTTCAATGGAATCTTTTGGTGTGTGACTCAGATCTTCCACCATTGAAATAACAATCTGAGACCCATCGATTGTCGTTGAGATAACAATCCTCAAGCAGTCAAGGCGAGAGGTCACTTGCATAAGACCTCATGGATGCAAGGGTGTGCTCAGCGGTGCGGGCCTTGGCTGCGACATACAGACCTGTCAACCCACCATCATGCCAAAGAGTAGCATCCAGAGCTTTTTGGAGTAGCATTTAAGAAATAGGCGTAGCGGAAGGGGGGGGGGAAAGAGATAAGTCTGTGAAGGTGCGAAGCGCTCAACCGACGGCGTGAAGCGGGGGGGGGGGGGGGGGGGATAAAGCTGTGAAGGCGCCGCAAAGCGCTGAACCGACAGCATGAGAGCGGGGGGGTGGGGGTGGGGGGTGGGGGTGTTCAAGCACGCGGAAAAATCGTAGTCGTTCCTGACTTTCATAGCATCGTAGCAAGCATGTCGAAATCGTAGCATGCTACGCCTAAATCGTAGTACTTGGCAGGTCTGTATATATAGATATAAAATCACTGATCCACACTGGAACATCATCAATAGCAGGGCCATAACTTTTCTTGCACTACACAAGTAAATCCAGCCACTCTCTGCAGCGGTGAACAGATGGCTTCAATAACCAATGAAGGTTTTTCTAGGAGGACCAACCCCCCATCTTCCCAGACTCCCCCCCCTTCATGCAGACTTTAGACTTTTCGAAGCATGCTACAGGGAATTGAAGACCATTTCAAGAACCAGTTGCATGGTTTCCTTGAAGATGGTGTGAATGAGTAGACTCCTTTGGAGGATGGTGCCAGGCAAACACATGAGAGCAACCTGACAAACCTAGAATGCAAACCGTTCTTTGGAGCTCTGGATTCCAGTCTGCATCATCACCAAAGCTACTTTGCACAAACATAGCAGTGTAACCCTGTTGAAACACAAGTGGTTGTCCATGAAGAAGTGGAGGGAAAGAAAAGTCCAGTCAAGAGATGATACCTGTGGAAGGTGGCAAGACAAGGTTGAAGGAGGCAAGTTTACTGAGAAGAAAACACAAACAGGTAAAAGAAACCCAACTCAAACAGCAAGAAATATCCCTCATGCTTGCTGAGACCAGGAAAAAGCAGGGCAGCAAAGTTGGGAGTGTCTTTTGTGATTCAGCTGATCAATGATGCAAACTACTTAACAGAAAAAGTCAAAAGTATCTAATTACACGCAGCTTGTAATTTTACAAAATGTTCAAGATTCCAAGGAATATTACCATTTTCAGTTTTGCCTTATGTTGTGGATTTCTTCTGTGTTTTTTAATGTTTTATGCAAATTTCTGCAAATAGGTAACAAGGCATGAGACCAGACTCTTTAACCCACTCGCTTCGGATGGAACGCGCACGTTGCATCCCCCCTTCGCTTCGGGAGCGACGCACGCGTCTCATCTTACCCTCGCGGTGTTTACGTCGAGATCTAAAATTAGCAACGGTAATGGCCGACTTATCGCAATGCCTGCTGGGAAGCAGAGTGACTGCGCACTACGCTAGTGAAAGTTTTATCGAAATCGGACAAGTTTTAGCTGTATTGTGGCGATTTTTGTCGAGATTTCGACTGACGTTCTGACTTTTTTCGCGTCATCGCCGACTCCGCATCGGATAAGTGCGAAGGAAGCGACATCGATGCCGATTTTAATTCTGATTTCGACGATGTCGATGCGCCGGAAGATCCGCTTCAATAGGACCAGTGGATGCGAGAGATGTTGGAGGAGGAATCGTCGGAGGAAGAGTTTCTAGGCTTCCAAGGATCGTGGCAGACAGAAAATTTTCGTTCTCGCACACGACACGCCTTTCGACGCGCTCAAGGAGTGAAGATTGGCATCCCCTCGGACGCAAAGCCTCTTCATGTCTTCTCTCTGATCTTCACACACGCGATGTGGGAAAACGACTTGTGACAGAGACAAATCGATATGCTGAGAGAGAGAGAGAGAGAGACAGAGGAATCCACCTCCTGCCAGCTCCAAGTAATGTAAAAAAATCATGATTTTTGAAAGACTTTATCACTTGCTAATGCATGCCTATTTTTGAAAGACTTTATCACTTGCTAATTAATGCATGCCTATTTTTGAAAGACTTTATCACTTGCAAATGCATGTCTTGCACCTTTTCTCTTTATATTATCTGTCATGTCATGCATGTGCTTCATGTTTACCTTTATCTGAGTGAAAAAAGGCATGGTGAAAATTACTTTGTGATCATGTAAAAAAAAATATTTTTTTTTTGCGATTTCATGTCATGTACCATATTTGCTGTATCTCATGAACAAATTGATTTAGGACTTTGCATTTTGTTTCAGCAGATAGCTAAATGAGTAAATTATCCATTAAGAGTCTGTTTTGAGCTTATTTGGGAGGTTTTCTTTCTAAAAACCATAATTTTGAACTGAAAATCAAGGTGAATGTGTCCGTTTTTGCACTATTTTCTAATTTTTTAAAATAATTCCTAAATTTTGACTTGTAGTGTGTTGTATTTGATTGTATGAGCTTGTAGCAATG
The DNA here is from genome assembly GCA_034096865.1 of Theodoxus fluviatilis. Taxonomy (NCBI): domain Eukaryota; kingdom Metazoa; phylum Mollusca; class Gastropoda; order Cycloneritida; family Neritidae; genus Theodoxus; species Theodoxus fluviatilis. The sequence goes on from JAWQFJ010000997.1 coordinate 111,160, forward strand.
GATGTCAGCTTTAAGACAATGCTTATTTTGTGTCTCTGTGATTGTTACAAGTGGAGTTAATAAATTTTTTGTAAACGTACCCGACTTCTTCAGTTTTTCTGAAAAAGGCTCAGGTTTTCAGGACCCTTTTGTGTATACCGTCATAGTGTCTAATGGGTTAAGTTGGTGCCATTGTATTCTAATTTCTACACCTAAAAATTTGGGTGCACACAACTTTAACAAAGATATCTCTAATTCTATATTCTGAGATTTAACAGCCAAAAACCGACATATTTTGTCATTTTTCTGATGCCATGAATAGAATAGAATAGAATAGAATTCTTCGGCTTGCTTAGGCGTCCAGGGCCTATCGCCGATTCTGGTGGTTCTCTGGCTGTATTTTTATTGTTCTTATGGATACTAGCTGGTCTTTCACCAGGCCTAGTCTATAACATGACTTCAATCTTTGTCATTGCATTGAAAATGTCTCCCAAAAGTGGACCTTTGGGGGGCTGTAACTCTACTTTGTGCTTAGAATCAAGTTATACAGGTCTTCTGAGAAGGTCGGCAGTGATTAGTTGTCACATTGCATTGGCCCTCCTACCGACTCTCGTCAGGTTACACGTGTATGGTCATTTTGCTCAATGTCGAATCCGACGATGCTATGGGGTCGAAGTCTCTGCTGCTCATACTCCTACATTATTTGTTGTTGCTGGAGAGCCGAAGTTTTCCTGTTGCCATCGCTAGCAGTGCCAGAACTTCCCTAAGTAACGTAAGTTCATGTCGCTTGGTGACACACCGGTGATAACACGGTTAACATTGGCGTTTAATTAGAGCAAGATATGTAAGTGTAACATAACACAGCGTCGGCAGTATTCGATGAACAGGTAGCCCCTAGCAGTAGTAGCAAGTTAAATCGAAATTTATTTAACACTGCACGGTTGTGCCACTGACTTTGAATAATAGAGTTACACTTACACTACTGACTACAGGCAAGGAAGCCGACTCACGCGACTGCTTTAAAAATCCACAAAAAGCCACCGCGAATGCTTGACGACAGCCGCCTACAGGAGCAACAGACTTTGAAGAGCAAGCAGAAGGAAACGTACACTGTACCTTCAGAGAGCAACTCGTTAGCGTGCGATTCTCTCGACTAGGGACCGTTCTTTCTCTCAGTCTGAGTTCGACCGGCGCGAACCTCACGCGAGTGAAGCTTGACATGTGCGCATGCGCGAGCGGAAATATCGATCGTTCAAGCATGGGTGTGGTCCCAATGAGATGCGAGCTGTCAAATGGGTGTTGCTAAAAATGCAAAACAGAACGAACGTTGTTGATGAACTGTATGCTATGTGAAATTCATGAATTATTTGCAATGAGTAATGTACATATTTTCTTTTACGCAGGTGTAGCCTTGATGACTGCGACAACTGATTCTCTCTCTCTCTCTCTCTCTCTCTCTCTCTCTCTCTCTCTCTCTCTCTCTCTCTCTCTCTCTCTCTCTCTCCTCTCTCTCTTCTCTCTCTCTCTCTCTCTCTCTCTTCAAAAACCAAGTGCATGATCCTAACTACAAGACAAAAACGTCAACGACAACCCCTAACCATCAACCTTATGCTAGAAAACGAAATCATTGAGCAAGTTTCTGAACACAGAGTGCTAGGCATAATTGTTGATGAACAACTAACTTGGGAACAACATGTCAATTCCTTTTGCAAAACTATTGCTAAGAACACTTTCCTTCTCTCCAAACTGAGGCAATTGTCACCACCGATGCATGCACACTGTTTTTTCACGCACACATAAATTCCCATATTAATTTTGCATCTGTTGTATGGGATGGCTCTAACTAAGGCAGTGCACTTGAACAATTAAGATTCAATCACGTACTGTACAGACGAGCTGCCAAGCTTATCATTTCCGACTCAATATTGTCTACGGATGAAAAGATAAAAAAAATCTTGGCTTACTACCCTTCCAAAAACACTTCGTCCTCAATAAATGCATCCTTATTAGGCACAAAATTACTCATTTACAAGCACCGAAGTATCTTACTGATCTCTTTATTCGTCCCCAAACAAGCCATTCACTATCTCGCAACACTTTCATTCTACCACAACCTAGAGTAGACATTTTTAAAGGCAGTATTACAATTACATATTCAGGTGTTATGATATGGAATACACTCCCATTGCACATAAGGAACTATACTTCCATGATTAAGTCTTTTAACGCATCCATACGTGATTATCTATTCAGATTATCTCACTGCTGTCGCCTGTACATATGACACGTATTTGCTTGAACTTGAAGACTCACTGAGCTGACAGTTGTCAAAGGCATAGATCTTAAAAATATTTGTCATTGTTGATAGCTGCATATTCTTCATATACCTTACCAATTGTTGTACAGTATAGACCGGATGTATAAAACACCGGATGTATGAAAGTCTGGATGTATGAAAGGGGCAGGCAGGGTCCCGGCAGAAGCTACTCTTTGTTATTACTTAGAATTTTCCGGTTGTATGAAAATCGGATGTATAAAAGTCCGGTTGTATGAAAGCAAATCTCTGGTCCCGAGCAGCACAAATGTGTTGTTGCAAGACCGGTTGTAAGAACACGAAAGTAGACCCAAGTCACCAAAGTGTGGTGAGAGTAATTTCCCTTCCATAGCGACTCGAACTTGCAAAATGGCGGACCCGCACAGCAAGAACACGAAAGTAGACACAAGTCACCAAATTGTGGTGAGAGTAATTTTCCTTCCATAGCGACTCGAACTTGCAAAATGGCGGACCCGCACAGCAAAGCGAAAGTTACAGGCAAACGTAGAGTGTTGACATTGTCTGAGCGCCTTAAAATCTTAAAGGCAGGAGAGGACAGTCCACACAAATCCCGAACACAGATGGCCTTTGATTTAGGGGGTCAATCCACGGAATCCACCGGAATCCACCGGAATCCACCGGAATCAAGCGTGGATTCCGTGGATTTCGGTAAATAAAGAATTAAATACCCAAATCCGCCGATTTCGGTATTTATTTACCGGAATACAGTGGATTTCGGTATTTACAATCTAAACATCGAAATCCGCGGATTTCGGTATTTAAAAAAGATCATATTTCCGAAATCCAAATGGATTTCGTGGCGATTTCGGACATTAATTCTTTATTTCCCGAAATCCACATATTTACCGAAAATTCAATTGTTACAGTTGCTGAAACTTCAGATATCTACAGTTGAGTAAAATGTGTGTGTGTGTGTGTGTGTGTGTGTGTGTGTGTGTGTGTGTGTGTGTGTGTGTGTGTGTGTGTGTGTGTGTGTGTGTGTGTGTGTATGTGTGTGAGTGAATGGGTTAATGACTGTGTGTGTGTGTGTGTATGTATGTATGTGTGTGTGTGTGTGTGTGTGTGTGTGTGTGTGTGTGTGTGTGTGTGTGTGTGTGTGTGTGTGTGAAGACAAGCGTCAGCCAATCTTTATTGGCAAATACGCGAATCCGAGATGCCTCAAACACGTCAAGAAAGGTTTGCCTGTGCAATATGACAGCAACGCATCTGCTTGGATGACAAACGAAATCTTCGAACCCTGGCTAATTCAGTTTGACAGAGACATGGAAAGGCAAAATAGGAAGATCCTACTCGTGATGGACAACTGTTCCAGTCACAAATTGCCTGATCTCCGTGCAGTCGAGGTACTGTTCCTTCCGCCAAATGCGACATCGAAACTCCAGCCCCTTGATGCGGGCATCATTCACAATTTCAAAGTGAAGTACAGGAGGTCCATGTGTTTGAACCATCTCGCCTGCACTGAGGGCGGAGGAGGTACCTACCAGCCAACTCTTCTTGATGCCATACACATAACGACGCAGTCATTGGAAAAGGTCACTACAGACACCATTGCCCACTGCTTTCGCAACGCTGGCTTCCGTCATTCCTCAGATGACCAGACAACATCAGATTCAGAACCCTGCCTTGAGAAAGACCTGCAGGAAGTGGAGCCGCTCCTTTCTCGCCTGTTTCAGGAGTGGAACGTCCCCCCATCTGATTACTTCATTGTTGATGAGGAAGTGCTCACCGAGGATCCAACAGCTGCACCGGATGTAGCAGCAGAACCGTGCACTTCCAGAATCCCAGATTCAGATGCATCTTCAGAGGAAGAAGACGAAGAAATGCCCCAGGTGTCATCAAGAGAGGCTATGGCGTCCGCAACGGTCATAAGCAACTTTTGTATGCTGACAGGAAAGACGGAACTGATCAAGTGCTTCAATGGGTCCAAAGAGATGCTCTTACGCCACATTGAGGATTCCAAAAAACAGACACGTGTTTCCGATTTTTTTAAAGAGACAGTGGCATTGGAAGAGAGGAAGAAGGAAGTTCCGTGGGAGGAGAGGGAGGAGGAAGTGGCAAGGGAGGAGGAGGAGGAAGTGGCATGAGAGGAGGAAGTGGCGGGAGTGGAAGGGGAGGAGGAAGTGCCCTGGGAGGAGAGGAAGGAGGAAGTGCCCTTGGAGGAGAGGAAGAAGAAAGTGCCCTGGGAGGAGAGGAAGGAGGAAATGTCCTTGGAGGAGAGGAAGAAGGAAGTGCCCTGGGAGGAAAAGAAGGAAGAAGTGGCCTGGGAGGAGAGGAAGGAAGTGGCCTGGGAGAAGAGGAAGGAGGAAGTGACCTGGGAGGAGAGGAAGGAGGAAGTGCCCTGGGAGGAGGAAGTGGCATGAGTGGAAGGCAAGGTGGAAGGGGCATGGAAAGAGAGGAGACGAGACAGAGTGGGAAACAGACAGGAGAAAGAGGGACTTGGGATGACTTTGGAAAGCAAACACGGGTGTAAGACTTTTTTGAAACAGACAGTGGAATAGGAGGAGAGGGAGAAGGGAGTTGCGTGAGAGGAGAGCGGACGAGAGAGAGGGGAAAGGAGAGTGGAGAAAGAGGGACTTGGGATGAGACGGGAGACACAGGGGGGAGGAGAAAGAAGAGAAAGGAGTTTGGAAGGACATGGGAAAGCGAAGGGAGTGAGAGGGACTTGGGAAGAGAGGAGAGGGAGGGGGTAAGAGAGGGCGGAGACCGGGGCAGTTGTAGCGGAAAGAAAAGAAAACTGGAAGACGGGGAAGAAGGAGAAGTAAAATTTTGTGGTGCACACGAGGGGCAGCCGCTAGCCTTTCACCCCACTAATGTGGAATGAAGGGTTCGCCAGTGTGCAAGATTGGGCCTTTCGGGCCCTTTGTTTTTGCCCGAACGGTGTCCAACCGAAGATCTTGGGGTCTCTTCGGAGTTAAACCACATTGTAGGGGATGGGAACTGCCTGCACCGTGCCATAAGCCTTGACTTATGAGGTAACCAGGCCGAGCACATGGTTGTCCGAGAAAAAATAATCAACATCATATGCAGGAATCACCAGGCTTTCTCTGCATACGTGGATGGAGATGTAGGTGATTATCTCGCTCACAACACCCTCCGACCCCGTTCATGGGGGTCGGATGCTGAGATATTCGCGGCTGCCACCCTCCTTCAAACCACCATTGTGGTGTACACAGCCACTTCCGAATGCTCGCGGAGATGGCTGCCACACCCACCCCTTTTCCCGATGAAGGGGGTAGACAGGTCCGAGGAGAACATTTACCTCCGAAATGTCTGTGGCCAATTTGAGCGGGTGGTGTCCACAAAGGTAGTCTAAATGAGGATGCCCTAAAAACTTCCCCACCAACTGATTTTTATCCAGATTCTATAGCTGTAAATGAGTTAGTCTGTTTATTTTTTTTGTCCGTTCAGTCATTTTTGTAACATATTATAAATTCGTCACGAAAAGCCATAACAGCCCAGAAGGCATTTTGGTTACATTTATAACCAGAGACATTGGTCATGGATGTGAATCAGTTGTTATCTTTTTATGTTCTTTTTATGTTGTTGTATTTTTGACTCACATGCGAAGCAAAAGTGAGTCTATGTACTGAGCCGTGTCGTCCGTCCGTCCGTCCGGGCGTCCGTCCGGGCGTCCGTCCGTCCGGGCGTCCGTAAAAAACTTAAACGTTGGATTTTTCTCGGAGACTATTAAGTCTATCAACACCAAATGTGGCATGATGGTGTATGATGACAAGGCCTCAAAAAACATACATGGTGACTTGACCTTGCTTCAAGGTCAAGGTCACAGGAGCCATAAATGTGGTCTCAAAAACAGTCATTTTTCCATTTTCCCAATTTTCTCCCACGTTATTGAGAATGGCGACCTTAGCTACAAGTGGTATATAGGTCAAAGCAAGCCCTATCTTTTGATACCAGTTTGGTTGACCTTGCTTCAAGGTCAAGGTCACAGGAGCTCTTCAAAGTTGGATTGTATACATATTTTGAAGTGACCTTGACCCTGAACTATGGAAGATAACTCTTCCAAACTTCATAACATTGTAGTACACATGTTATACTTTCATCGTGAGACACATTTGGTCACATATCATCAAGGTCAAGGTCACTTTGACCCTTATGAAATGTGACCAAAATGGGGTAGTGAACCACTAAAAGTGACTATATCTCATGGTAGAAAGTGCCAATAGGCACCATTGTGCTTCCTATGTCTTGAATTAACAGCTTTGTGTTGCATGACCTTGGATGACCTTGACCTTGGGTCAAGGTCACATGTATTTTGGTAGGAAAAATGTGTACAGCATTTCTTTGTGTATGATGTCATTGGTAGGTTTAGTTGTTTGACCTTGACCTTGAAGGTCACCTGAAGGTCAAGGTCATATAAAGGTCAAGGTCAAGCATGTGAGTCGTATGGGCTTTGCCCTTCTTGTATGTTATTGTATTATGTTATGTTGTTTTTTATGATCATGTTGTTGTTGATTTTATCCTTTAAACAGATTTTATGTTTAACTCCATTAATAATCTGTTTCGTTTGTCTATTCAGTCATTTTAACCTGTTATAAATTTGTCATGACTGAAGAGCCATAATAGCCCAGGAAGGCATTTTTTGTACAATAAAAAGCAGAGGCATTGGTCGTGGGTGTGACTCAGTTGTTGTTTTTTATGTTGTTGTTGTTTTTATCCATTAAACTGGTTTTAAGTTTAACTCGCTTTTTTGTATCTAGTGCGCGCGCGCGTGTGTGTGCTATAAATATGTGCGTTTTGGAGAGAGAGAGAGAGAGAGAGAGAGAGAGAGAGAGAGAGAGAGAGAGAGAGAGAGAGAGATATGAGAGAGAGAGATATGAGAGAGAGAGAGAGAGATCAGAAATTTTTATTTGCTACGCCAACGGTCCTTACAAAGCTTTCACGACCAAAAACATCGTCAAAAGCGCAAATGGTTCTGGAGGGAACACACACAATACAGTTGTGCCACACACAAACACACGGATGCACGTAATCAGAACAGTTCTTTACACAAACAGTTGCTCTTTCTCCCGGTTGTCCTGATTGTGTGTATGTAAGTACGTGTACTTTCCACTTGTTATTCACAAACCTTTTCTAACTAGGATATGTATCAAAACATTTAAACATTAAAAAAACCCAAATAAAAACAAAAATGATATGAAAAAAACTACTTTTATCAAGTAAAAGATGCGTGGCCGGATGTATGAAAGTCGATCCTCAATATTTTCATACATCCGGTTAACCGGATTTAGTAAAGACCGGATGTATGAAAGACAAAAATTGGGTCCCGACGACTTTCTTACATCCGGTCTCGACTGTACATAGATTAGCTACTGTGTATTTTTTGTCTTAATTATCCATGTTTTCATTTCTTTATGAGCAAGGACAATTTGTAATATAAACAGAAATGCCTAAAATTTCATCCTTGATAAATAAAGAATCAATATATCAATCAATCTCTCTCTCTCTCTCTCTCTCTCTCTCTCTCTCTCTCTCTCTCTCTCTCTCACACACACACACACACACACACACACACATACACACACACACACACATACACACACACACACACACACACACATACACACACACACACACACACACACACACACACACTGGATATAGTACTTGAGAAGAAGTGGACTTACTTATTTACACAAAAAGCTAGGTGTCTTCAGGCGGAGAACTCAAAGAAATGGAATGGAAAATAACATTCTTTATTGCCGTTATATATATATATATATATATATAGCTTTCATCAGTGGTGCTGCTGAGGCATGATAGATTATATATAGTTCTCTTCGCATGCACAGTCAAACGCAACGAAGTGAGTCCAGGTACCGCCTCTGCTCGCAATGCTCGATTTTCGGACCTTCGTCGATTGCCCGCGATGCAAACCGCTTTGTGTGACCTGCTCTGCCATTTACTTCAAACAGTAAAATCTTGGCAAGACTGCATGGTCATCGTAGGGAAACTGACCTGCAGATGCGTTACTTAGTAGTTAGAAAGCCTCACTATATACACGCAGATCATAAAATTTCACAAGGTTATACGTACGGTGGTAATGAGTAACAGCTACAGAAAACAATTACGTGGTTGATGTAGCTGCCAGTGCGGTTGTACCTGTTGCGATGATGTTTGTCCGTTTTTGTCGCGTTGTTAATTAATTGTACTTTGTGCCTATGAGGTGTTCTTTTTCATCGACTTCTTCGTCACGTACACTATCATCATTTTGTTGTTGTCCAGCTAGGCCACTGTCTACCAATCTCATCATGATGAGCATATCGTCATCATTGTTGTCGTCGAGATCACCACCATCGCCATCATCATGGACCACCAGAACCATCGTCGCCGCCACCATCACCACGGACCACCACCACCAGTACGGACCATCAACAGCACAGCCCCACGTACTAGCACCAGCACCACCAGCACCACCAGCGCCAACATCAACACCACCTCGGACCACCACCAACACCTCCACCACCGCCAACACCACCATCACTACCACCACCGTCACCACCACCACCACTACCACCACCATTGTAGTCTAATCGTCATTATCGTTGTCGTCGTCGTCGTCGTCGTCGAGGCCACCATCAACCATGACCACCGCCACCTACCATCACAATTAATCGACTGCCTCCGCATTTGAGCCGTGCATGCTTGACAGCAGTATATAGGTGGAGTGGAATGGACTTAAAAACATCTGTGTGCAGCGATGGACAGGTACGGAAGTGGTCTGGCGATGTTCTTCGTACTCAGCTCGATGAATGAACGAAACTATGAATAAAGGAACAAACGAGAGAACAACGAACGGATGAATGAATGAACGAATGAATGAACTAACGAACGAACGAATGCCACAAGGGGAAGCTGCATCCCACCACCACCGCGATGATGATGATGATGATGATGATGATGATGATGATGATGATGATGATGATGATGATGATGATGATGATGATGACGACGGCGACGACGACGAAGGCGACGACCCTCAATCCACCGGAGGATGCTGCGTTCCAGAAACACGGAACATGAACAACTGAATGTGACGCATACCCATATCCACGTCCCGCCACAGACAAAAGCTTGAAGAAACTTTTGTTTCGAGTAAAGGCCTCCTCACACGCGGCAAAATATCTGGCATCTGAGCACTTGCCATTGCAAAGATCTCGCTCGCAAGTCACAAAAATATGTTTGGGGCGTACTCTCTCACACGGGACAAGTTTCTGGCAGCGCAAAAATGGCGCTTGCACGTCGCAAAACCAGTCTCCTGTCGAGTTGCCGAGGAGTAGGAACACGTTCTACTTTTGTTGCCCCTGACAAAGTTTCTTTGAACAACCAATCAGATGGGTTCTTGTTTATGGCGTAGCGGTAGAGTCGTGTCCATTGAGATGTCTTAATGGCGGCCTACCCTCCCTCGATTCGTGACTTCGGCTACTTCATCTTTTTGTTGTAGCGTGCCCTGATGCCTATAATTATGAATTTCTGGAAATCTTCCGGAGACGGGCCACACTAGTGAAGTATTATGCGGAGAGGGGTGTAGGAAAGACTGGGAAGGGGGCGGGCCACACAAGATGGCGGGCCACACAAGATGGCTGGCCACACAAGATGGCGGGCCACACAAGATGGCTGGCCACACAAGATGGCGGGCCACACAAGATGGCGGGCCACACAAGATGGCGGGCCACACAAGATGGCTGGCCACACAAGATGGCGGGCCACACAAGATGGCTGGCCACACAAGATGGCGGGCCACAGCATCGGACTGGCAAGCGATCTTGGTCGGTTAAATCCGCAGTGAATTCGCAGAGATTCACACACAGAATGACAAAGGAATCTGGATATTCGAGAGAGAGAGAGAGAAAAACTCATAAAAATGCAGCCATTCAGATGCTGTGGCCCGCCAGCTTGTGTGGCTTGCCAGCTTGTGTGGCTTGCCAGCTTGTGTGGCTTGCCAGCTTGTGTGGCTTGCCAGGTTGGCTGTCTGATACCCCACTCCTCTGACGAGTCCACAAGTGCGGCTCGTCTCAGGAAGCTTTTCCGAATTTCTTGTGCAGTTCTACATCACCCTTTCTAACGCATGCAGTACAATGTGAAATACACGTTCTCATTGCAAGTAGTGCGCTGACTCGATCCGAGAAAATCAAACGCCGTCCGGGTTGAACGACCAGACGGAGAGCGGAGATAAAAATGGACCTAGGACGCGATTTTTGCATCACAGGATCTTTTTTCGTTTTGCTTGTGGGGAGTTGGTTGACTGGGGAGTTGGTTGATTGGGGAGTTGGTTGATTGGACAGTTGGTTGTGCGAGTAATCACTACTGAAAAAATTCCTCAGCCAGGCGCCAAGTAATAATGTAAATATGGGACGGATGAATTACACTTTTATAATATAATTCGGGCAAAGTGTGCAGATGTCAGAAACGTCGTTTTCTATTTTAAACATCGCTTTCATAAGCGTAACTCCATTGCTGGGTTCAAGTTGCAGAAGTAGGACAACGTCGTAGGCCTACGGACACACGTTTGCGCTTTTTAGATGCGTAACTTACACAGAAATAACGAATTAACTTTCTTTCTTCTTTCAATTGAATGTACGTTTATTATTAATTAAAGCATTAGTATTTTTATGCGCCGCACCAAAATATAGTGATACACATGAAGCCGCGAGAAAATCAACGAGAGCGATTTAACTCCGATCTCAGAGCGCCTAACATCCGGAGAAAGGATGACGGATGACATGATGACGCCCTGCAAATAGTCGCTTCCGTCCTCAATGAGATCGTGCAGAGTGCAGCATCTACGTGTGAGGGCGACAGAAAATGTGAGAGCATGAAGACAGGGACAACAGCTATCGTGTCCTCACGGGATCAAAACCCGAAAGTGTAATTAAATTATTGTATTGCTGTGAACTGATCCATCCGTATTGCTGAGAATCGACGAGTGCACGAATCAAGCATTCAAGCCAATCAAGGTTATTCAAAATGCCTACCGGTTTGGTAGTTCGACTTTACCAGTGCAAGCTAGGAGAACCCCCATATCTACATCGACGTTGCATAGGAGATGGTCGCAACATAGATTCTCTAACGAGTAGTTCTCTAACACCACCATCCCCCCTTCCCCCTTCCCCCTTCCCCCTCCCCCCTCCCAGATAGACTAAAATCCACGGGTCCACAAAGGTCATTTTCCATTTTCCAATGAAATAAATCCTCTCATGGTCCAGCGTCCTTCCAGAGTTCATCAGACGATAAGAGAGGAGTTCACGACTACGAGATAGCTCTATACCTCAGCTTCCAAATGTAAGAAAGAAGGACGCTCCGCGACTCGACACAGCGTATGGCAATGTATCCTGGCAAAGATGATTTCTCGCTCATGGTCAGTCACAAATCCTATTGAGTGTTGTGACGACAACGTTTGGCACTAATCTCATCAACACCAAAACGTAGAACTAGTATCGTTTCTTGAATCGCTCGCCCCCGAGCAAGTTCGAGTCCAAGCAGATCGCTGTCGTTGCCTGTGAACACTCGCTGAAGCTGCCCTGTTTGCATACAGTTAGCCAACTTTGCCAAAGGCAATCTCCTGAGTGAGTCTAATGCAGGAACGAGTCAGCGGAGCTGACAGGCCGATAAGCCAACAGAAATGAGTCGAACTATTTGGAGGGACTACCTCAAGGTATTTAGGTAGCATAACGCACATAAGTGTCTTTACTAGTGTTGTTGGGGTTTTATTTTTGGAGGGGGTGGGGGTGGGGGGTAAAGGGGAAGGGAAGATTATATTTTTTTCTTGGCAGTATCGTGTTCAATTTGTTGACACGAGTGTTCTAATAGTCGCTCAAATAATATACTAGCAGGCAATTAGGCCTAAGCGACCTCTAGATCAATCATCGATTGAAATCGACCGAAAATAAAAACGATAAATAAGGGGAGAGGACCTTCTGAACTCGCAGCTCGATGGTCTCCCTTGTCAATGGCGTATACTTCCAGTCCAAACATGAATTGGCATTTCGCAGACGTCAACAGCCTTTCGCTATGATTCGCTTTGTCAGGCAGTCCTCTTCAAGGGTCGGGGGCAAGAATAGGTTTGCCGCGTCTTCCAGTGCGATTGGTGAAAGGCGCAGGAAACACTCCAGCCAACGCCGGCGATTTCGGTAGTCACTGGTTTTGCACACCCTGCACAGGCTGGTAGGCTGTAAAGATGCATCCATCCATCTAATAGTCCAAATTCCTGTCAGAAGCGGAATTAAGTTTATATTCCTCCCGTTTTGCTTGTTTCTTTGTTTTATTTACACACCTGTTGCTCCAGGATAATGAAGTCATACAGGACATTGTTGCCGTTCAAACTTGTGGCCCTTTGCAGTACAGCAAAAGCAGAGCATCTCCTTCCATTTCCAATGGACAAAGAGTTTGCCGTGCATTGCTCAAAGGAGGAAGTACCTCCGACAGGGATGTGAATCATGGACCTATGCTGTCCGTGAAAGTGTATCGGTGTTTTGCTGCCATAGAGCAGCGACATCAGCAGGACAAATGCTCTGTAGATCTCGCTCATTTCGCACCCGGTTCCACAATTCCCGCAGTCAGGACGTACGATCGACCCCTCTCTTTTGTCCCATGCCCGATCTGCGACCGCCACTGTGCATCGGCGTCAGGGCAGCGATCTCACACTCGTCGTCACTGACCTCTCCATCGCCCGCGACAGAGATCCAGGTAGAAAATGTCCGTACGATGAACAGTTCGAGAACTAAAGTGTCAAAGGTGTTGAATGGTGTGTACTAACCGGTCTACTTTCAAAACAAAATGGTCTCATCAGGTCGACTGTCCTAACATCCCTTTTCATCTTTCTCCTTAGTTGTACGCTGAACATGGGGGTATGAATGTTTGTGACAGATTTAATTTTTTTTTAAGCTTTCAGAATATTAACATCACTCGCGCTCTATAGGTGTTACGTTTCGAGCATTATTTTATTTTCTTAGATGGCTGAACGCTGTGGCTGAGTTTAGGTTTTGGCGGGAATATGCCTTGGCTTCGAAGTTTCAGGCCGGTTTGAACTGGTTCTAGACAAATTGGGTAATGATGCATTCACGGTTTGATTGGCTGGGGGCGGTTGCACATGCGCTGTGGGTGAACAATTCAACCCAGGAGCGCTTGTAAGATGAGTTGACTGCAAGACGCCATGGAAAGCAGGGTGCTTGTGAAAAACTCCGTGTTGAGGGTGGAACAACACGTTAAACGTTTTTCCAATCTTCCCCTACCCTCTGAAAGTTTGTGCCAACAGGACAGCGTTTTCCCTGTTCAAAGATTCAGCCCAAAAAAAAGACACTTGAAGAAGTTATCGCCTGAAAAGTTTCATCGATTGCGTTCTTTTGGAATGTCCTAGAAGTTTTTGCTCGTCGGAGCAAGTGTTTGTGAAACCCGCAAATTTATGGCCTTTTCTCTTGTCTTGAGGGATAGCCTTGAGTGAGAGAGTGAGTGAATGCCCACTCCTTAGTGGATATCAGTTTCAAGGAGAGGTTCCATCAATGGAAGTCGAGAACTGATTGCACTTGGCTACCAGAACTTGCGAGTACTTTTGGTTCAAACTTTTTATTTCAGGACAATAGGAAAGCCTACTGCCCTTCAGTCACAAATTGTAGGCTGACATGATTGTTTTAAGTTTGATCCTGTTGCATTTAATTTTATTATGCATGATTAGCTCTCATTAAAATCATTTTTAATAAAGATTGTGTTATGTCCTGTGAATGTGGGATGTAAGAGAGAGATTGAATTAATTATTACCCCTTCCACAACTAGTAAAACCCCTAGACCCAAAAGCCGAAATAATATCATCACGTGAATTGTGAGTGTGGAGGGAGATGATAAAAGGTCTAATGCGGGTAGGAGGGTAGGACGGCATCCAGCACCAAGTTTGGTGTAAAATCATGCAATAATAAAATCATGGATTGGGGAATCAGCCAATTAAAGGTTCCACATTAAGAAAGACATCAACAGTCGGAAGGACAATTCACACACAAACACACACACAGGCACACGCACGCACGCACAAACACACACGCACGCACACGCATGCACGCACGCGCACACCCACACGCACACACACCAACGCACACACACACACGCACGCACGCACGCACACACACACACACACACACACACACACTCACACACACGCACACACACACACACACTTACACATACACACACACTCACGCACACACACACACACGCACACACACACACACACACTCACACACACACACACAGACACCGACACACGCACACACACACACACACACACACATAAACACACAGACACACACACACACACACACACACACACACACCGACACACACACACACACAAACACACACACGCACAGACACCGACACATGCACACACACATACACACACACTCACACACTCACACACTCACACACACACACACACACACACACACACACACACACACACACACACACACACACACACACACACACACACACACACACACACACACACACACACCTGTTGTTATTTCGTGGAGTAACTCAGTGGTGTCACAATCCGTTAAACGTTCATCTGCTGCTTTTTTCGCTTCCAATGTAGTTATTTCTTCTCACCTGTCTTTCTCCTTCCTCCCGCGTTATCAAAGAACTGACGTCACTCCTGGATCGACCTTTGGAACTGCAAACACTGCCGAGCGCTATCTCCTTAACGCACCTGTGAGCATTGCGTCGCCTGTCGCCAATCGTTGGACCCTTCCCAGGAAGCGGGACTGCGGTCAGCCAAAACGGGAAACGCACAGAACACGAGTAGAAGTCTTTGCCCTCGTAAAGGCAGCACTGAGGCTGCGCGAGATAGCTATCTCCACCTGCCGACCTCGATCAGCCAGTCAGACGGACTTCTGCTGATTAGGACAAGCACTTCTGCTTAGTCGCACTAATCTCTGCTCCGCCATCGGTTGCAAACTGTTTGCATCGTGGAGGTCCACGAACCACAATGAGGAATGACGCAGCGGTAAAGGTGTCTGATTTCTGTAGCGAATTTTCACCCACGTCTAGGGCTTCAACTGCTTCACACTTCCCCCCTGATCATAGAGTCATTTGAGAGCAATGCTTTGTTGGCACCTGACGACAAACACAGTGACACACAGAGAGAGAGAGAGAGAGAGAGAGAGAGAGAGAGAGAGAGAGAGAGAGAGAGAGAGAGCTCAGACTTCATTGTTGCAGGATAGCGGCCCATAACAAGGGCTCATCCAACATTTGTTCACAGTACCATGTGTTATAGATGGGATATCAAGGAAGTCACTTTGATGCAACTGTTTTAAACTAAATATACCCGTTCTTTAAAATACTTCCTATGGAGGAGTTGCTAATAATTGGCTTCGCCTCTGCAAAGCATAATAGATGTACATCGCCACTTGTCTGGTTTATTCATTTAACGTGCCATCGATTAGATACAGGTAACATATTTTCTTTGTTTTCTGTAAACGTTCCTCTGGGTATTGTGTCTTTAAATCATCAAAGTTATGAGAGTACAGTAAGAAATGTTCCTCGTTCTCATGGGCATTGTGGCAAAATGGACAGCACGTTTCGTCTCTTTGCGTTATTGCGTATCTTCTGTTTACAAAAAGCTCATTTATATTACATCTGAATTGGATAAAAGAATCTCTAAATTACTTGATGTTGATGTAGGAACATATTTTTCTGGTTCAAACATTTGTTTTAATTCTCTGTACATTCGGAATCTTTCGCTCTCCATTTTACTGTGCCATTCCTGTTGGTAACAATCTCGTAATCGTTGCTTAAGACTGTACAAAACTTTGTTTGTTTACGACCACCCTTGTTGACCCATACATAATCAAATCTTAATTCGCATAGTCGACTTTCAATAATTTGTAACATATTTGCAAGCATGCAATAAGCCTGTTTTGGGAGCCTATTTTCTGGTATTTTGACGGGCCTTAACCAATATTTGATAGCTTTGATAGTAGAATTAATAAAAAGAGGGTATCTTCCTAGTTCTCCATACACCATACAATTGGGTGTTCTACTGTCAAGAATTAGTAATCTCTTACATGCAAAGAGGTGTGCTTTTTCAACACTGTCATGTCTTTGCAGACCCCATACCTCTGCGGTATACAGTAGTGCAGGTAGCATCTGCGCGTCAAACATAGGAAAGTATATAGACATATTCATACTATGAAGCTTCCACATGACCTATAGCAGTTGGGCTATATTTCGTTTCCAATTTTTACCTTGATTATTCAGAGCCACCGTGTTCGATAGTTTAGTAGTATGAACATAGCCAAGGTACTTGTACTTGTTGACAGTCTCGATCTCAGTGTTGCTAAGAAACCATTGAGAGAGAGAGAGAGAGAGAGAGAGAGAGGGAGAGAGAGAGAGAGAGAGAGAGAGAGAGAGAGAGAGAGAGAGAGAGAGAGAGAGAGAGAGAGAGAGAGAGAGAACGAACGCGTGTCAGTTTCACGTGGCCTCTCCTGCACCAGGCTATCGCTATACATTGCAGGCTTTTCTTGTTCCTCACATGCCGTCTGGATCCGCTTTTAAAGCGCGCTAACAAAAATGCACACACGCTCACGCAAGCAAAAAACTGCATGCTTATGAACGGAAACACATGCGCACGCTCTCACGTACAAAACAAATAAACAGTGACACACATACATAAACATACATACGATAAAAACATAAAATCGCATGCGCACACGAGTACGGAAAAGAAAACTTAAGCGGAGCGGAGGCAGGCAGCAAGACAGGCAGGCAGGGAGGAAGCAGGAAGGCAGGCAGGGAGGCAAGCAGGAAGGCAGGCAGGAAGGTAGGCAGGGAGGCAGGCAGGGAGGTAAGCAGGGAGACTGCCAGGCAGGCAGGGAGGCAGACTGGCAGGCAGGCAGGCTGGCAGGCAGGCAGGAAGGCAGGCAGGGAGGCAGGGAGGCAGGGAGGCAGGCAGACTGGAATGATGGAAGGCAGGCAGGCAGACTGGAAGGCAGGCAGGCAGACTGGCAGGCAGACAGGCAGGCAGGGAGAATGGCAGGCAGGCAAGCAGACTAGCAGGCAGGTATGCAGGGAGGAAGGCAGGCAGGCAGACTGGCAGGCAGGCAGGCAGGCAGGGAGAAAGGCAGGCAGGCAGGCTGGGAGGCAGGCAGTCAGGGAGGCAGACTGGAAGGCAGACAGACTGGCAGGCAGGCTGGGAGGCAGGCAGGCAGGGAGGTAGGGAGCAGGCAGGGAGAATGGAAGGCAGGCAGGCAGGCTGGGAGGCAGGCAAGCAGACAGGCAGGGAGGTAGGCAGGCAGGGAGGCAAGCAGGCAGGGAGGCAGGCAGGCAGGGAGGCAGGCAAGCAGGCACGGAGGCAAGCAGGCAGGGAGACAGGCAGAAAGGCAGGCAGGCAAGCAGGCAGGCAGACAGGCAGGCAAGCAGGCACGGAGGCAGGCAAACAGGGAGGCAGGCAGGCTGGGAGACAGGCAGGGAGGCAGGCAGGCAAGGAGGCAGGCAAGCAGGCAGGCAGACAGGCAGGCAGGGAGGCAGGCAGGCAGGCACGGAGGCAGGCAGGCGGGCAGGCAGGCAGGGAGGCTAGCAGGCAGGCAGGCAGGGAGAAAGGGAGGCACGCAGGGAGGCAGGCAGGCAGGGGGGCAGGCATGGAGGCAGGCAGGCAGGGAGGCAGGCAGGCAGGCAGGCAGGCAGGCAGGCTGGCAGGCTGGGAGACAGGCAGGGAGGCAGGCAGGCAGTCAGGCAGGCAGGGATGCAGGCAGGCAGGCAGTCAGGAAGGCAAGGAGGCAGGCAGGCAGGCAGGCAGGAGGCAGGGAGGCAGGAAGGCAGGCAGAGAGGCAGGCAGGAAGGCAGGCAGGCAGGCAGGCAGGGAGGCAGGCAGGCAGAGGTGCAGGGAGAAAGGGCGGCAGACAGGCAGGGAGGCAGACAGGCAGGGAGGCAGGCAGGGAGGCAGGCAGGCAGGGAGGCAGGCAGTCAGGGAGGCAGGCAGGCAGAGGTACAAGCAGGGAGGGATGCAGGGAGGGAGGCATGGAGGCAGGCAGGGAAGCAGGCAGGAAGAGATCCAGGCAGGGAGGCAGGCAGGCAGGCAGGCAGAGGTGCAGGGAGAAAGGGAGGCAGAAAGGCAGGGAGGTAGGGAGGCAGGCAGGCAGACAGGCAGGGAGGCAGGCAGGCTGAGAGGCACGGAGATAGGAAGGCAGGAAGGCAGGCAAGGAGGCAGGCAGGCAGGTAGGCAGGGAGACAGGCATGCAGGCAGGCAGGCACGGAGGCAGGCAGGGAGGCAGGATGTCAGGGAGGAAGGCAGGGAGGCACGCAGGCAGGGAGACAGACAGGGAGACAGGCAGGGAGGCAGGCACGGAGTCAGGGAGGAAGGCAGGGAGGCAGACAGGGAGGCAGGCAGGGAGGCAGGGAGGAAGGCAGGGAGGCAGACAGGGAGGCAGGCCGGGAGGCAGGCAGGGAGGCAGAGAGGCAGGCATTGAGGCAGGCAGGAATGAAGGCAGGGAGGCAGGCGGCAGGCATGGAGGCAGGCAGGGAGGCAGGCAGGAATGAAGGCAGACAGGCAGGAGGCAGGCAGGAATGAAGGGAGGCAGGCAGGGAGGCAGGCAGGCAAGGAGGCAGGCCGGCAGGCAGGGAGGCAGACAGGTTGGGAGGCAGGCAGGGAGGCAGGCAGGAAGGCAGGCAGGTTGGGAGGCAGGCAGGGAGGCAGGCATACAGGCAGGCAGGCAAGGAGGCTGGCAGGGAGGCAGGCAGGTCGGGAGGCAGGCAGGGAGGCAGGCAGGAAGGCAGGCAGGTTGGGAGGCAGGCAGGGAGGCAGGCATACAGGCAGGCAGGCAAGGAGGCTGGCAGGGAGGCAGGCAGGAAGGCAGGCAGGGAGGCAGGCAGGCAGGAAGGCAGGCAGGAAGGAAGGCAGTCAGGCAGGAAGCATGCAGAGAGGCAGTCAGGCAGCAAGGCAGGCAGGGAGACAGGGAGGCAGGCAGGGAGGCATTCAGGAAGACAGGGAGGCAGGGAGGCACGCAGGGAGGCAGGCAGGCAGGCAGACAGGCAAGATGGGAGGCAGGCAGGGAGGCAAACACGCAGGCACGCAGGCACGCAGGCACGCAGGGAGGCAGGCATAGAGGCAGACACAGAGGCAGGCATGTAGGCAGGCATGCAGGCAGGTAAACAGGGAGACAGGCAGGCATGCGCGCGCACACACGCACACACACACACACACACACACACACACACACACACACACACACACACACACAATCACACTCTCACACGTACACATGCACGCACACACGCGCGCGCGTGCGCATGCCTGTGCACACAAACGTATGCACGCACTTTATATAGGGGTCTGTATTTGCAGAGAAAGAATAGAGAAGGGTAGGCTAGTACATACACAGCAAGCATAATATGCAGACAGTCGCGCAGATGTACAGACCTGCAGACAAAGCCAGAAAAGCAGCTATTGGTGCGACTGCTTCTACCCCGGTCTGTTGTTGATTAGTTTTATTCGAGGTATGTCTTGTATGGCGGTTTGGCAGTTTTCTTGTTTCGAATCCAACAGAAAATCGTCAGCGCAGGGGCATGACAAACTTGGCAATGTGCTGCTCTTTGCAAAGAAGTTGGTTGCGTAATTATGTGTTCATGGACCGAAGGAAGAATCCAACTCATTCAACACCGAGACAACAGAAAATGGCCAGCATCCATTGAAGTGAGGGGAACCACATGTAAGGGATATTACCACTGCAATCTCTGCCAAAGACCATACATTACATCATTTATTTTCAACGAACAGACCCTTGTGGTACATTCGCGTCCTGTTCACTGTTTTTAGAAAATGTAGATTAATAAGAAGAAATTAGGGAAGTCATAATGTCTCCCTCTTCAATGTAGAAGAAAGAAGTGAAAGGAAAATTGCGAGGGTTTGAGACCCGGTTGTACGCTACATCATTACTCAATGTGTCTAACGGCTGTTGGATCCGTTATCGGACGTTACCGTTGGCTGTTCAAAACAGATGTCCCCAGAAAGTAGTTGACCTCCTCCCGTCATCACCTTCTCCAATGGATTAATATTATTGACCTGAAGTTTACCCAGGTTGATCCTACAATAGGACGAAAAGTTTTCATCTTGGAAAATTCCGCTGGGATGATGAGTAGTACCCATCCTGGTGAAGGAAGTGATTACACCGTAGTATACTAAATCTTGTGATTGTGCATCAATTGGATTACCCCTCTTTCATTCCCCTTTTCCTTTTCTCCCGTTTCATCGGACATGATTCCACCCTGGATATATGAGTGTATGTGAACCGTCTTCATATGAAACAACGAAACAGTTAAGTAATTTAGTCTCCTGGTCTGGCAGAGTATCTTTCAATGGGGTTTGGTATTTAGAAAAACATTATTCCTAGATCTATTTCATAACATTTATAGAGTTATTAATGATTGTTTAATAAACATTTCTAATTTGCAGTAAGATTTCCATTCTCTCATTTCATACTTATACCATGCTTTGTGTGAATGAGAGAATGAAAGTGTGCGAGAAGTTCTATTGTTATATTCCCTAGACATAGAAAACAAGCCAAGTTTTAAATACAATTTATAGGTGAAAGGGCTTCTCGTCACAGGAGGCAGGCAGTGGAAGCAGGCAGTGGAGGCAGGCAGTGGAGGCAGGCAGTGGAAGCAGGCAGTGGAGGCAGGCAGTGGAGGCAGGCAGTGGAGGCAGGCAGTGGAGGCAGGCAGTGGAGGCAGGCAGTGGAGGCAGGCAGTGGAGGCAGGCAGTGGAGACAGGCAGTGGAAGAAGGCAGTGGAAGAAGGCAGTGGAGGCAGGCAGTGGAGGCAGGCAGTGGAGGCAGGCAGTAGAGGCAGGCAGTGGAGGCAGGCAGTGGAGACAGGCAGTGGAAGAAGGCAGTGGAAGAAGCCAGTGGAGGCAGGCAGTTGAGGCAGGCAGTGGAGACAGGCAGTGGAAGAAGGCAGTGGAGGCAGGCAGTGGAGGCAGGCAGTGGAGGCAGGCAGTGGAAGAAGGCAGTGGAGGCAGGCAGTGGAG
>JAWQFJ010000997.1:137500-160000 GCA_034096865.1 Theodoxus fluviatilis
CCACGGTGCGAGTAAGTGGTGCGCTACGTTTTCTTTCCTCGCACTGGAGAAGCAAATAATTTTTCAACGCTAAAGCCCCTCTCCCCTCCCTCCTCCCCTCCCCTCCCTCCTCCCCTCCCTCCTCGCCTCCCTCCTCCCCTCCCTCCTACCCTCCCTCCTACCCTCCCTCCTCCCCTCCTCTCCCTTCTCTCCCTCCCTCCTCCCCTTCCTCCCTCCCCTCCTCTCCCTTCTCTCCCTCCCTCCTCCCCTCCCCTACCTCCTCCCCTACTTCCTCCCCTCCCTCCTTCCCTCCCTCCTCCCCTCTCTCCTTCCCTCCCCTCCCTCCTCTCCTCCCTCCTCTCCTCCCTCCTCTCCTCCCCTCCCTCCTCCCTTCCCTCCTTCCCTCCCTCCTCCCCTCTCTCTCCTTCCCTCCCCTCCCTCCTCCACTCCCTCCTCTCCTCCCCTCCTTCCCTCCTCCCCTCTCTCCTCCCCTCCCTCCTCCCTCCCTCCTCTCCTCCCTCCTCCTTTCCCTCTACCTCTCTCAAAAATATATACCACATACACATTCTCTCTCTCTCTCTCTCTCTCTCTCTCTCTCTCTCTCTCTCTCTCTCTCTCTCTCTCTCTCTCTCTCTCTCTCTCTCAAGTGATGACAGAGAGTGGTTGAGGGAGATGGTGGACGCGATACTGTCGAGGGGGAAGGACGGACAGAGAGGGAGTGAGTTCGGCGAGGACAGAGAGGGCCATGTGGTGTCATCTGGTGCTTTTAAGCCGGTGGTGGAGACGGACGCAACTCAACCGGTCTCGGAGGCTACTTCACCCAGGCCACTATCCAGAGATGTCGCCCCCTGTGAGGGATCTAGTTCCACCAGTCAGAGGCCTGATCCTCTGGCGGCAAAGCCTCCATCAACGACAGCTCCATCGCAGTCCAAGAGCCAGCCAGCAGCCAGACACAACAAATCCGAAGACACTGCGTGCGACACGGCAAGCACGAGAAGGACGCGGAGCAGCAGGTCTGCAGTGAAGCAGGCCATGCGTGAACGAGCCGCACGGACGTTCCAGAAATAACGAACTGTTCGACGTCTCGATCAGTTTCCTCGTTCGTGCGCGTAAAACTTGCAAGACTGGCGGCCAGTCTTGACCCCTACCATGTACATAGCCGCACGTTTCTGTTGAACTTTTGTAATGGGCCGGTGGCCTACACAAATAAATATTTTCGTTCGTTCGTTCGTTCGTTCTCTCACTCTCTCTCTCTCTCTCTCTCTCTCTCTCTCTCTCTCTCTCTCTCTCTCTCTCTCTCTCTCTCTCTCTCTCTCTCTCTCTCTCTCTCTCTCTTCCTCTCGTTAGATTTCATCAGACGCTCAAGTCAAGCATTAAACTAGAAGCTGACATGTGAACAACTTTAACTTGGTGTACAAATAAATAATTTTTTTTTGGTGAAATTACATACTGGCGAGTTTTGATAGATCACTCTGTCTTTCATCCGAAGATAATATTATTTTGTGACTTATACGACTGATATACTAATGTTTGTAATTTGTACATGTGTATATATTCCTAGGTGATAAGTCGTTGGCCGAAATAAACGAATCAAATCCCTTCTCCCCAAATTCGCTGCTCACATTCTAGTACATTTTCGTAGTAGATTGTTTAAATTCATACTAATTTCACACAAAGCGTGTAGGATTTATATTTTCCCACTAAAAACTGGGGACAAAACGAATAGGAAGTCTTTAATCACTCACATCCACATAATTCACTTATATACTATAAATGGTAAAATCATTTTTGAAGCGCATCAAAATATGAAAATCGATTTTTTAGTTTGCGTGCCTATTATTGCAAAGCACATATCTGGGGATATGAGTGACAACGTCATTTTTAAAGTGTAGTATAAAGTATTATACAACTTTGAAGAAATCATCTACCATAGATTCAGTTTTCCGCTTTGCCTCAAGATTTGCTTTGAGGCTCACAGGAATCGGCAACCTCTTTTGTTTTCTGTTACAGCGTGTAATCTCGCAACAGCTCAACACATGGAAGGAGGAAATTCTTCTCTGGAACCAGCTTATCCATGCAGTGCCAACTCCACACTACAGCGCAGACCGAATAGTTTCGCGCATGAAATGACGGCGTGGGACATCAGTTGCGAACAAGTCGACCAGGAATAGTAATTAACTATTCGAAAGACAAAACACGGAGAGAAATTAGATTAACAATCAATGCATTCCACGGCATTCTTACAGATGACTATGTAACTAAACATATCATTATAAAACTAAAATCCTTTCCAGTAGAAAAAAGAGATATTTCACCTCCCAACAGATTATGTCATGTCGTTCTTGTTGAATGTGATTCAAGTGGGAAAATATATTTCTACGATGAAAGATAAGGGACAAAACCTACACCAGAAATGGTGTAGATACGACCAATGAGTGACACTTCAGATATGAAGTATCTTAAAGCTCTTAATTGGTACGACACAGAAAACATCAGCACTGTTTCTTCTCATCTGCTTGTCTGTCTCGTTTAACTCTGCAAATCTAATTTCTATATTTGTCCATGACTGTAATTTATTCTGCCTCTTTGTCAGACTAATCTGTGTGGGTTGGGGTTTTTTCTCCCCTCTTCCGCTGAGAATATTTACTGAATGGAAAGACTGGCGGGACTCGTGATGCTGCGTGAAAATGTCCTTCACCGACCCGTCAACGCCAGGCAGTCATAAAGGCCTCACACATGGCAAGCTCTCTGTGTCCGGTAAAACAGCTGTGAAAACTGGGGGAGATGAAAATAACAACAACAAACCCGCCCCCAACCCCACCCATAAAAAAGAGAGCATAGGTAGGGATTTGAACCCGGGACACCCGCGTGATAATCGATAACGATGCCACAATGCCACGTGTAATCGTAGAAAATGAGTGTGTTGATGTCTGTCTTTCCAACGTTCCCCATAACATCATGGTCACACTGATTGTGGTATACCTTTCGAGTTAAAACTCACTAACCAACCAGTTCCCCACAAACAATACAAGAAAAATACTTAAAGGTGTGAAATCGCCTCTATCCAAACGTTCAACACGGGCGGTGTTTACTTTTCTTGCAATGACAAAAGATTTGTCACAATAAACCGCAACGTGTTTCGGCATCGGGACATGCTACAACTAACAGATGAAGCAGCAGAAGACACTGAAGTTTCAAATCGAGCAAAGCTAGCCCACCACTGGGACATCTGGCTGGACACATCTCTGCCACTGCGTCACAAGCAGGAACCCATCTGACTGGCGTTCGAGAAAATGTCCGAAGGACGTGAAAAAATAGCACATGTTTCTACTGGACGGCAACTCCACAGAACACTGCTGTTGGGACTGCAACTCCACAGAACACTGCTGTTGGGACGGCAACTCGACAGAACACTGCTGTTGGGACGGCAACTCGACAGAACACTGCTGTTGGGACGGCAACTCGACAGAACACTGCTGTTGGGACGGCAACTGGACAGAACACTGCTGTTGGGACGGCAACTGGACAGAACACTGCTGTTGGGACGGCAACTCCACAGAACACTGCTGTTGGGACGGCAACTCGACAGAACACTGCTGTTGGGACGGCAACTCGACAGAACACTGCTGTTGGGACGGCAACTCGACAGAACACTGCTGTTGGGACGGCAACTGGACAGAACACTGCTGTTGGGACGGCAACTGGACAGAACACTGCTGTTGGGACGGCAACTCCACAGAACTCTGCTGTTGGGACGAGCGAGCGCGATATTTCCTATGCAAATGGCAAGGTCACCATAACACTGCCACGTGTGAGCCTGCCCAAAACAGTTTTTGCGACTCGCAATAGAAACGACGTAGTTGCTAGAAACGTGTCCACAAGTGAGGAGGCCTGACGACTTGAGAGTGACGCAGACTTGTCATGGCGCTCCTTCTTTGTGACTACAACACAATCCCTCTGAGTGGAGAGTATGAAAACTATGGAGAAGGAGATGGATGGAAGAATGGATGGATGGATGGATGGATGGATGGATGGATGGATGGATGGATGGATGGATGGATGGATGGATGGATGGATGGATGGATGGATGGATGGATGGATGGATGGATGGAAGGAAGCATGGATGCATGGATGCATGGATATATGGATGAATGGATGGATAGATGAATGTATGGATAGCTGTAGACATGGGTGAATGGATGAATGGATGCTTGGATGGATGGATTGATGGATGGATGCATGCACGGATGGGAGGAGGCGGAGGAGGAAAATATGTGCATGGGCGGCATGGAACGGAAGAGCAGCAGCACGAAGAGCCTGAGGAAGAAAAGCAAGAGGAAGAGGAGGAGCATGAGGTGGGGAGGAACATGAAGAGGAGGAAAAGGAGGATTGAGGAGGACGAGGAAGAGGAAGATTGAGAAGGAGAGGGAGGAATGAGGAGGAGGACTAGAGGCGAGGCATGCTGACCTCGAAGACGCTGAGGTCAGGCGCGGGCCCAGGCTTGAAGTCGGTGAACTCGTAGCTGTGGTTGAAGTCGTGCCGCCCCGCCACGGGTCTGCCCTGGCCGTCCACGTTGGCCGCTGTCACAGACATGGACACGGAACTCAACTCATTTCAACTTGACTGCACGGCTGCAGGCCCAGTGCAAGAATAATAGTAGACTGCATGTCATATATGCAACATGATCGATACTTATCAGAATACACTGTACACGAAGTAATCCGTCCTTCCTAATGTCTGCACCCGTCTCTACAGTGAGAGTGGTTGTTGTTTATCAGATTCAGCCAGTGTTTGACCGCTCTAACACAACTGTTAATCTACGGCGGGACGCTCCTCAGGTCTCCTCACACCGACTGGAGAAATACAAATCCTGCCTCATGCCCCCTGACTGATCCTTGCAGAAGTGTAGAAGTGGACACCATTATAAAGTGTAGCATTTCGCAACGAAACCAGTCCTCTTCGTCAATTATGATTTTGGGGGGGTGGAGGTGGGGGGTCCTACACCAAAAACTAAATGCAGACAGTTGAAAACCTTTCAAACGGCACACAGTAGGGTTGCATAATGGTTCTGTCAGACATACAGTGTATGTTGGTCACTTGGAATTATAGAACGTTCAAGGTTAGACTCTTAAAGCCAGACTTGTACTGCTTTGATAGTTTCGTTTTTTAGAGCAAACTAATACTACGTCATGAAAATCTGAGAGTCAGAATGTTTTTCTGAAGTAAAAGTCAAAATACCAGAGTGACGCCCATCAAGCACTTCGGCCTTGAACAGCATTTTCCCTCGCGCGAGATAAGTCTGTTTAAATTTTCATTGTTGAAGATCACAAACAACTCCGACGCCGACGATAGTGGAGACGACGACGACGACAACAAAACTGCTGCTACTACTGCTATTACTACTCCTGCTATTACTACTCCTGCTACTACTACTACTACTACTACTACTACTACTACTACTACTATAGTTACTACTACTATAGTTACTACAACTACAACAATAACTACTACTACTACTACTACTACTACTACTACTACTGCCACTACTACTGCCACTGCTACTGCTGCTGCTGCTGCTGCTACTACTTCTACTACTACTACTGCTGCTGCTGCTGATGCACTGCTACTACTACTGCTACTACTACTACTATTACAATCACAACACCACCACCAACAACAACAACAACTACTACTACTACTACTACTACAACTACAACTACTACTACTACTACTACTACTACTACTACTTCCACTACTACTACTACTACTACTACTACTGCTACTGCTGCTGCTACTACTGCTACTACTGCTACTACTACTGCTACTGCTGCTGCTGCTGCTGCAGCACTGAGACTATTGATACTACTACTACTACCTAATGCTACTACTACTACTTTTGTTTCTACTCCTACTGCTACTACTACTACTACTACTTCTATTACTACTACTACTACTACTAATTCTACTGCTACAACTACTACTACTGATGCTACTGCTACTCCTCCTCCTCCTCCTCCTCCTCCTCCTCCTCCTCCTCCTACTACTACTACTACTACTACTACTACTACTACTGCTACTGATTCTGCTGCTACTTCTACTACTGCTACTACTGCTGCTAATACTACTACTAATTCTACTGCTACAACTACTACTACTGATGCTACTGCTACTCCTCCTCCTCCTCCTCCTCCTACTACTACTACTACTACTACTACTACTGCTACTGATTCTGCTGCTACTTCTACTACTGCTACTACTGCTGCTAATACTACTGCTATTTCTACTGCTACTACTACTTCTACTGCTGCTGTTGCTACTACTACTACTGCTGTTGCTGATACTAATGCTACTACTATTGCTGCTGCTGCTACTACTACTACTGCTCCTACTACTACTGCTGGTACTACTACTGCTGGTACTACTACTGCTGTTACTACTACTACTGCTACTACTACTACTACAACAACTACTACTGCTGCTACTGCTGCTGTTGCTGCTACTACTGCTGTTACTTCTACTACTGCTGCTACTTCTACTACTACTGCTGCTGCTGCTACTAATCTTACTACTACTGCTGCTGCTACTACTACTATTGCTGCTGCTGCTACTATTACTACTACTGCTTCTACTACTTCTGCTGCTACTACTACTGCTGTTTGTACTACTACTACTACAACAACTACTACTGCTGCTGCTACTGCTGTTGCTTCTACTACTGCTGTTACGTCTACTACTGCTGCTGTTACTACTATTGCTGCT
This sequence comes from Theodoxus fluviatilis, assembly GCA_034096865.1. NCBI lineage: Eukaryota > Metazoa > Mollusca > Gastropoda > Cycloneritida > Neritidae > Theodoxus > Theodoxus fluviatilis. The sequence goes on from JAWQFJ010000997.1 coordinate 144,239, forward strand.
GTTACTACTACCACTACTACTACTGCTGCTACTACTACTACTACTACTGCTACTACTGCTGCTGCTACTACTACTACTACTACTACTACTACTGCTGTTACTACTACTACTGCTACTACTACTACTGCTGCTACTACTGCTGCTACTACTACTGCTGCTACTACTGCTGCTACTACTACTGCTGCTACTACTACTGCTGCTGCTGCTACTACTGCTGCTACTACTACTGCTGCTACTACTGCTGCTACTACTACTGCTACTACTACTGCTACTTCTACTACTACTACTACTGTTGCTGCTACTACTGCTGCTACTACTACAAGACTCAATTCAACCGCGAAGCCAGGGGCGCGTTGCCTACGCTAGTATCTCGCGAGTTTTGGCGGAACACTAGGACAGCGCGAGGCGAGGGCTTTGCGCACAGTTCCTAGATGGCGAGGAGGTCCGAGTTTTGCAAATGAGACCTCAAAGGTACCTAACCGCGATTTGCATGAAAATTCAAAATGGCGGAGACCATGCGCAGAGACTTGATCTTTACAGGTGGCAGTGTCTATTCTATGCTTGTCACTGTCCGAGAATGGAAAAGTTTACGTATTTGATGTTCGAGTGTTCATTTCTATATTTTGAGGAGTGTGTTATTCGGTTATTTTCTAGACATACATTTGTCAAAAAAAGTTCATTATGGCACACACGCAAGAGCATCTTTACACCATACAATACGCTCTGAAGAGCGTCTTTACACCATACAATACGCTCTGAAGAGCATCTTTACACCATACAGTACGCTCTGAAGAGCGGGTTTACACCATACAATACGCTCTGAAGAGCGTCTTTACACCATACAGTACGCTCTGAAGAGCGGGTTTACACCATACAGTACGCTCTGAAGAGCGGGTTTACACCATACAGTACGCTCTGAAGAGCGGGTTTACACCATACAGTACGCTCTGAAGAGCGGGTTTACACCATACAGTACGCTCTGAAGAGCGGGTTTACACCATACAATACGCTCTGAAGAGCATCTTTACACCATACAGTACGCTCTGAAGAGCGTGTTTACACCATACAGTACGCTCTGAAGAGCATCTTTACACCATACAGTACGCTCTGAAGAGCGGGTTTACACCAAACAATACGCTCTGAAGAGCATCTTTACACCATACAATACGCTCTGAAGAGCATCTTTACACCATACAATACGCTCTGAAGAGCGTCTTTACACCATACAATACGCTCTGAATTGATCTGGAGAGTATCGAGGCGCAACACCTTTGATAAGACTGTCTACATGGTCATCCCAGTTGCTTTCTTTCTTTTGACAAAATTCCCATGCCATTCGTGATGTCAGCATGACATCGTCAATCAAGTTAAACACTGCTGTAATGTCTGTGTCGTCAGTTACTTTGTCTGACAACTTTGTCACCAACTCTCACCCGGACGCAGCCATGTTGTTCTCTTGGACGTCAGCCATGTTGTTCTCTTGGACGTCAGCCATGTTGTTCTCTTGGACGTCAGCCATGTTGTTCTCTTGGACGTCAGCCATGTTGTTCTCTTGGACGTCAGCCATGTTGTTCTCTTGGACGTCAGTCATGTTGTTCTCTTGGACGTCAGCCATGTTGTTCTCTTGGACGTCAGTCATGTTGTTCTCTTGGACGTCAGTCATGTTGTTCTCTTGGACGTCAGCCATGTTGTTCTCTTGGACGTCAATCATGTTGTTCTCTTGGACGTCAGTCATGTTGTTCTCTTGGACGTCAGTCATGTTGTTCTCTTGGACGTCAGCCATGTTGTTCTCTTGGACGTCAGTCATGTTGTTCTCTTGGACGTCAGCCATGTTGTTCTCTTGGACGTCAGCCATGTTGTTCTCTTGGACGTCAGTGATGTTGTTCTCTTGGACGTCAGCCATGTTGTTTTCTTGGACGTCAGTCATGTTGTTCTCTTGGACGTCAGTCATGTTGTTCTCTTGGACGTCAGTCATGTTGTTCTCTTGGACGTCAATCATGTTGTTCTCTTGGACGTCAGCCATGTTGTTCTCTTGGACGTCAGCCATGTTGTTCTCTTGGACGTCAGCCATGTTGTTCTCTTGGACGTCAGTCATGTTGTTCTCTTGGACGTCAGCCATGTTGTTCTCTTGGACGTCAGTCATGTTGTTCTCTTGGACGTCAGTCATGTTGTTCTCTTGGACGTCAGCCATGTTGTTCTCTTGGACGTCAGTCATGTTGTTCTCTTGGACGTCAGTCATGTTGTTCTCTTGGACGTCAGCCATGTTGTTCTCTTGGACGTCAGTCATGTTGTTCTCTTGGACGTCAGTCATGTTGTTCTCTTGGACGTCAGTCATGTTGTTCTCTTGGACGTCAGTCATGTTGTTCTCTTGGACGTCAGCCATGTTGTTCTCTTGGACGTCAGTCATGTTGTTCTCTTGGACGTCAGTCATGTTGTTCTCTTGGACGTCAGTCATGCCAATTCATGATTGGTCGTTGCCTAGAGGTTTTGCCCCTGCTCGCCTAGCCTTGCTCGCGAGAAATTCTTCGCCAGCTAGGAGGTTAACCAATTCGTCCCACTTTTTTTCTTCCCTTACGGCAATTCGTGATCACACCAAGACGAACGTTACAGCAAAGGACAGGAATGTAAGGCAATTACAGCAAACATGGCCGTAGTTGCAGATATATTAATAAGGTGCATTGCTTACAATAGGAACTTTGCAAGATCTTGCGGGGAATAGGCCGGTGTCAACATGTGTCAAAATGATGAAACCAAATGTTAAGTCAGTCAAATGTTTGACATGTGTTGAAAAAAGCTTATCCCTCCAGGTTTACTGGAGGTCCTACAGACTTTATCCCTCCAGGTTTACTGGAGGTCCTACAGACTTTATCTGTCTGTGTGTGTGTGTGTCTGTCTGTCTGTCCCAACTCCACGGCTTATATCTCAAAAACTACTGGACAGATTTCCTTGAGATTTAGCACACTAACTGGAAGTTAGGTCCGATTGAATGTATCAAATTTGCAGAATCGAGGCTTGAAGAGAAAGTGGTTTTTTAAGGTCGTACACTCCAGAGTGCCTCCCCAAATACGCGATTCATGGAATGGCGAAATTGCGTAATGTGTGACGTCATCAACAACGTGACGTCATTTGCGAGTAGAATTTTGAGGATAATGGATTTTGAGAACATTTGGTGAAAGGATAAAGAAGGATTTTTTACGATGCAAGTAGTCATTTGATGGAATGGCGACCCACTCTACAGCCACGCCCCTTTTCTCGCTGTATCTCGCGTGGTTACAGATGCGCCGGCGGCAAAATGGCTTCCGAATGAACGCTGATTCGTTGCATTGTATTCCGGACATCATTTGTGTCTCATTTTTGCCAGACAGTGAGAAGATTTCTCAGACTGTGATAGACAGGGGTATGAATAAATACCACTCAAGTTATTTAGACGAAATTAAGATCTATGAGCAAGCGGAATAAACGGTCGAGTTGACAGCTTGGTGCTTCAGATCAATGCGAAAAAATGAAGCTCCATGGCATATCGACTTTCTTTCCATCTTGACGCTGCTAAGCAGAAGATCAACCATCCTCATTGCTCGTGCAAAGCTGGGTAAGTGTGTTTTTTTAAATAATCATTTATCTGTTACTTGTTTGATGGAGTAACCTAAGCTCGCATTCCAAAATTGTAGAACCTACTGTTGAAGTGTTGTGGAGAGGACAGTGTCAACCGTCAACCGGCAATAAAGAATGTGTTGATTATCCACGTTTGTCTCGTATCATCGAAGGACTTTCTAACCGAATATTATCTTCGACAAGGCGTGCGTGTCTTTAGTTTAACACATACTTCCTACGACATGCATACACTGAGTTTAATGTTTCATGGAAAGTCGTCGAAGATTTAATATGGCTGATATTTGAATGGACGGGCGTGCGGTCTGGAAAAAACGGAGCGTTTACGTCACACGCGTCGTAGGAAGTATTTGTTAAACTAAAGACACTCACAACTTCATGCGCCTTGTCGAAGATAATATTCGGTTAGAAAGTCCTTCGATGATACGAGACAAACGTGGATATCAACACATTCTTTATTGCCGGTTGACAGTTGACACTGTCCTCTCCTAAGCCGCGTGTACTTCCCCTCCTCTCCTTCGTGACTATCTCCTTGTCAGTGTGAAGGACAGTTAATGCAAAAGACGGTCAGTGCAAAGGACAGTCGGTGCATAGGACAGTCAGTGCGAAGGACAGTTGTACAAGCTTTTTGGATCCACACACAACACTTCAAGAGTAGGCTCTACAAATTTGGAATTCGAGCTTAGGTTACTCCATCAAACACGTAACAGATAAATGATTAAAAAAAACAACAACACTTACCCAGCCTTGCACGAGCAATGAGCAGTAATGTTCAATTTCTAATGCAGATCTGAGACTCACCCCCGCACAGACTCCTTTGCTTTTATTCAGCCGGTTGAGATTTAGCTGCTTGTGTGGCCACGGAAAAGAACGTTATAAATGCTTTACAAATACTCTGCCATATCAATTCTCTAATGGCTCAGCTGGTAGAGCGTTGGACTCTTGGTCATGCATGACCAGGTTCGATTCTGCGCTGAAACTTTTTTTTCTTCTCTTTTTTCGAGAGGTTGTGGGTTCAAACCCGACCTGGTTTTTTATGTTTTTGTGTGTGTGTGTGTGTGTTTTCCCCCTCTTTTCTCGAGAGCTTGCGGGTTCGAACCCGATTATTAAAAAAAATTAATGCCAAAACCTGGAGGTTCAGCGCCAGCGGTTTTTATCTGTCTGTCTGTCTGTCTGTCTGTCTGTGTGTGTGTCTGTCCCGACTTCACGGCTTATATCTCAAAAACTACTGGACAGATTTCCTTGACATTTTGCACACTAACTGGAAGTTAGGTCCGATTGAATGTATCAAATTTTCAGAATCGAGGCTTGAAGAGAAAGTGGTTTTTTAAGGTCGTACACTCCAGAGCGCCTCCCCAAATACGCGATTGATGAAATGGCGAAATTGCGTAATGTGTGACGTCATCAACAACGTGACGTCATTTGCGAGTAGAGTTTCCAGGAGCGTGGGTCCTATATAGAATCCATGCGAGAATGAATAATTTAGAGAACATTGGTGAAGGAGGAAGAAGGATTTTTTACGATGCAAGTAGTCAATTGATGGAATAGCCTCATCCAGATCGAGTAAAACAGTCGCGTTCTGGCGACTAGTCGCCACTTTTAATGGCTGACGGTGATTGGGACGAACCGCAAGTCAGAGACCACCTACCCGCAACACTGGTTTCCGAGACGGCGAAAAAGTAGTAAAACATGGACGTGGAAGGCGAGAAACGCATAACGAGGTCGGCCGCTGCACGCAAAGAGGCAAAAGAACAACCAGCAGAGGACATGTCGGTAATGATGAAACTTCTGCTGCAGCAACAATAGAAGAAAGAGGAGGAGAAAGAGCTGCGACAACAGAAGAAAGAGGAGGAGAAAGTGCAGCAGCAGAAGAAGGAGGAAGAAGAGAAAGAAAAACGTGAGAGGAAGGAAGCAGAAGAGAAAGAAAAATGCGAGAGGAAGGAAGCAGAAGAGAAAGAATATCGCGCCAGGAAAGTAGAAGCAGGACTTCGGCGGGAGTTTTTTCCTTCAGGAAGATCTTTATTCCCTGGCTTGGTAATAACGTACAGTGAACCAAATAAGAACGAGATCCATCAAGAAACCATCGAAGCAAGAATTATTCATAGGCACCGCAACCGAAAAATAATTACGTCATCAAGCACTTATGACGCTATCAGCATTTGCACGTGTTAACGCTGACAATCTACACCCACAAACACAAGTAATCATACACGTTCTTTGCTACATAAACAAACCACCTCCACATTCTTCCACGTTCGCAAGCACGTCTACTTCACATTCTTCCGCAACACTTGATATTTTACAAACACAAGGTGGGTTAGACTTAGAGACGGCGACTCTGTTTCTATACACTGCACACGCTGGATCATTTCTAACCTATCTTACCCCAAATGGATCTCTAGTCAAAACATTTTTCTGCCCCTTTTACACAAAAAGAGGGTTTTTGAGTGTGTGGTACAATCGTTTTTAGCGGTTTTAATCGACGCTGACGGTCGTAATACGACTTTGTCCATTCATTGTCGAAACTTCGCTGGCTTAATTCGCGGATCGCTTTCGCCTAGCAGACGACAGCTTTGTATACAAATCATCACTGCTAGGCAGCGCGAAATTGACCAAAGTCGATCAAAAAACTCGTATTCATACAAATAATAAACCAATTCGATTTTCTTTCTCAGATTATTCAGACTTCGTCCGATTATTATGACCGTACGATAGCAGTAATTTGACATTCGGCGTCACCTCTTCTGATTGGCCGGTTCGTGTCATGTGACGGTGATAGTTTTGTCTGCAACTCGCACTTACGTCTTACGTTATGGTCGAAGTAGTGATGTTTACTTAGTCCGCTGAACGCTGCCAAGACTAATGCGCGAATGAATGAAGTATGATTTCATAATTTTTCAGGATTAATACAAATGTATATCAAATACATCAGTTCAATTTAATCGAGTCAATTAATCGAGTACATGTCCGCCAGGTCAAAAATGTGTGAGTGGAACACAAGTCAGAAAAGTTACAACTTGGTAGTCTGTTCGCGTGGCCTAATGACAGTGAATCAATATTAAACTTGGCAGTATTACTTTGAGTATCCTAAAATGTACAAGACCACACAAATTTCATGAACTATCATCCATTTTTCTACAATTTATAGTGCAAAATACGAAGCGAGGGAGTTTACGGAAAAGAACGTTATAATTGCTTTACAAACACGTAGTAACGTCAGTTGCAGAATGGCTCAGATGGTAAAGCGTTGGACTATTGTAACGTTAGGTCATGCGTGAACGGGTTCGAATCCGCGCTGAAACTATATTTACCCTTCTTTTTTCGAGGTTGCTGGTTCGAACCCGACCTGTTTTTTGTGTGTGTGTGTTTTTCCCCCTCTTTTCTCGAGAGGTTGAGGGTTCGAACCCGATCTTTTTATATATAGTGCCAAACCCTGGAGGTTCAGCGCCAGCGGTTTTCATTGTTTGCCAACTAGATAGGCGGACTCGGCAGGCAAGACAGAAACTGCAGACACGACACGCGCGAAAGAAATGTCAAACCTCGCGAACGTTACATTTTCAATAGACAGGAACACATGCATGCAACTCTTGCACAGTTAGCGACGTCACTAACGAACCACATGACCACCTTCGAATTACGTCATCAATGACGTACCCGTCCCCTGCACCGTGGCCCTGACGGGTGTGTAGAAGCTTCCGGCAGGCCAGTGACGCTCTTCCTGTGCAAAGTAGTAGTCCAGCCGCATGATGGCGCTCGAAGAACTCATTGTGACGCAAGCAGCCCAGTGGTTGACGGGAATGCCACGCACCTGTAATCAAGAACTCACGCGTGTCCAAGTTGGAAAAACAAGAATAAGGAGACAAACGTCTGTAAGTTATAGATTCGCTGGTGGTTTGCTGACGTTAACATTATGAATAGTCAGAAGGGGAAAGAGGTGCCTTGCTGTTAAAAAACAAACAAACAAACAAACAAAACAAAAAACCAAAAAGCATACAACATCAGATAAAGAACGTCCAATTTAGAAGCACGACACTGTGCATGCAACACAGAACTTGAATTAAGACATTGTTTCTAAAAATCAATCTGAGCGATTATGAAAGATTATACAATGTAGACAGTGTTTGTGTGTGTGTGTGTGTGTGTGTGTGTGTGTGTGTGTGTGTGTGTGTGTGTGTGTGTGTGTGTGAATGTGTGTGTGTGTGTTTGTGTGTGTGTGTGTGTGTGTGTGTGTGTGTGTGTGTGTGTGTGTGTGTGTGTGTTTCTATGTGTTTGTGTGTCTCTGTCCTTCTATCTGTCCGTTTGCCTGTACCTCCCCCCCCCCTCTCTCTCTCTCTCTCTCTCTCTCTCTCTCTCTCTCTCTCTCTCTCTCTGCGCACCTGTGCTGTACCAAGGTAGGTTTCGTTGTACTTGCTGCCAAACTTCATGACGTCACTGACGGAGGCAAGGCGCACGTGACCATCCTTTTCAAACGCCATGAAGCCAAAGACGCTGTTCTTGACGCCACTCAAGGACTGGGCTTGGCACGTGTCGTCTGTGACGTCATAACAAAATCATAGTATCAATAGCATTCATGCAACTGCGTTTCATGTTTGCAGTGTTCATTCACATGTGTTGTGCGAAATAAACAAGAAATCCGAAGTTAAACTCATGAGTTCAAAAGAGGATGACTGCCCACTATTGTAGCATTTCAGAAAACAACCAAGGCGACGGATAGTTCTTATTCTCCGATGGTGAGAACAAAGACGGATAGTTCTTATTCTCCGATGGTGAGAACAAAGACGGATAGTTCTTATTCTCCGATGGTGAGAACAAAGACGGATAGTTCTTATTCTCCGATGGTGAGAACAAAGACGGATAGTTCTTATTCTCCTATGGTGAGAACAAAGACGGACAGTTCTTATTCTCCTATGGTGAGAACAAAGACGGATAGTTCTTATTCTCCTATGGTGAGAGCAAAGACGGATAGTTCTTATTGTCCTATGGTGAGAACAAAGACGTATAGTTCTTATTCTCCTATGGTGAGAACAAAGACGGACAGTTCTTATTCTCCGATGGTGAGAACAAAGACGGATAGTTCTTATTGTCCTATGGTGAGAACAAAGACGTATAGTTCTTATTCTCCTATGGTGAGAACAAAGACGGACAGTTCTTATTCTCCTATGGTGAGAGCAAAGACGGATAGTTCTTATTCTCCTATGGTGAGAACAAAGACGGACAGTTCTTATTCTCCGATGATGAGAACAAAGACGGACAGTTCTTATTCTCCGATGGTGAGAACAAAGACGGATAGTTCTTATTCTCCGATGGCGAAAACAGAGACGGACAGTTCTTATTCTCCGATGGTGAGAACAGAGACGGACAGTTTTTATTCTCCGATGGCGAAAACAGAGACGGACAGTTCTTATTCTCCGATGGCGAAAACAAAGACGGACAGTTCTTATTCTCCGATGGTGAGAACAAAGACGGACAGTTCTTATTCTCCGATGGCGAAAACAAAGACGGACAGTTCTTATTCTCCGATGGTGAGAACAAAGACGGACAGTTCTTATTCTCCGATGGTGAGAACAGAGACAAGTTAAATAGGAGACCAAAAGTTGTAAGATAAATGAGAGGCGCAAAATTTTCACCAAATAGGACTTCACTGGGCGTGAAAGGACACGGCATGTACGGGTACTTACAGGGGGCCAGTGAGAGGGATATGGGCGTGAAAGGACACGGCATGTACGAGTACTTACAGGGGGCCAGTGAGAGGGATATGGGCATGAAACGGATGGGCGAGGGAGTAAAATATGTTCATCGCCAACACGTACAAAACAACATAAACATTAAATGCAAGAGAGCTCTCCGACAGTGACAGGTGTTCACAGGAAGTACAGCCAGTGCAGCCAGTGCAGCAAGTGCAGCCAGTGCAGTCAGGGCAGTAAGTGCGACTCTGGCAAGCAACTGTTGCACTCTTCTCTGCAATATCTTGATGTACGGGGGTTCTCCTGGCTTGCGCTAGGAAGTCGAAGTGACAGACTCCGGTAATCGTTTCCAATGAACTTTATTCACGCACTGACCTCTACAGTGGTGAAAATCAGCAACAGCAATTCGTAGCACTCGCACAGCTTCACTCTGCTTACAGTACCGCAGAGGCTCGCTAGCACACAGCAGAAACTCGCTCCCCTGGGAGTCAAAGCTCTCACCTTTAACTCTGCCGTATCTGCTGCTCTCCCTCTCTCACTCGCTTTCGCTCCTTATATACCTTTACACAATTTCTAGAACCTACCAGCACATTATCGCATTTTCTCCCACATTCCTAACTGCGACGCGACTGACTTACTGTGTCACAACAAGCTAATATTAGCCTAACTCGGTCGCGCGCGGGTCAAGGCCGTGACCTGACTGGTAAACACGCCTGCGACGTTGCCAGCATTATCTAGAATATTCACAACATAGCTCCTCCCCTAAAGACCGAAACGACCTCGTCGGTCTCACTACATATACAACTCCATCATTCAATTTACAAAACACTATAAACTAGCACCTCAAAAATAATAACAACAAAATACCGGAAAAAAGCAATCCCCAGTCCAGGTAGTTCAAGAATTACAAAATGAGTGGCCTAGATGCAGAAACCTGACACATGGGCGAAAGCTTCCTTGCGGTAGCATCTGCCCAGTCCATGGGGTCAATGTCTGCAAGACCACTGTCCATACTGTCACTGAAAATAAAGAACTCCTCACAGGAAGCGAGAGGGACGTGTCACACGCCGCTCTCGCCGCGTATATGTCTGTACATAATCAGGGGTCGCTCCATCCACGCTCTCGTCTTCCGAGGAAGGCCCTGGTACAGTGTCTCTCTCGATCTGTGGGCTCGTCGTCGGTCGGGTCAGGGTGACGTCGTGGCGACTGCCACCAGTCCGGCGGTGGTTCTCCCTGGTACTTCCAGAGACGGGCACGGTTCACGTAACGTCCTCCCGGTGGCCGGGCCAGCTGGGTGGTGCATCCCTTCTCGGCCCGTGGGTTGGGGTACCACGGTGCAGTGCCATCAGGAGAGGTCTGGTGATAGGCCTTGCGGTCGTAACCAGTCTTCATTCCATCCACGCTCCGCTGCAGGTGTGTCCTTGCGGACTTTCCCACTGCCTGCAGCATACCCTGGAGCGGTTCCACACCCTGGGGCACGTCACGGGGGATATCCACCAATGGCCTGGCGACCACTGCAGAACTGTCAGTCTTGCTAGAGCCACTACGGCGACTGTGGGGTCTTGTCTGTGAGGCACAGATGGCACAGCGCCGACACAAGTTGCGAACGGACTTGTGTCGACCAATCCAAAAGTACCGCTCACAGACGCGTCGGTACGTCTTCTGCCTTCCGAGGTGGCCAGCTGCTGGGTCATCGTGTACCTGTCTCAGCGCTTCCTCGCGTTGAGCGATAGCCTCGACACGGAGAGCGGTGTTGACTGCTTCCGCCAAGGTAGAGGGAGCCAACACCTGTACTTGGCGTTTCGCTTCGTCGTCGACGAGGGCATCTATAAACTTCTCCCGAGCCAAATCGTCAATTGCCTCCCTGTTAAACGCAGGGTGCGCTCGCCTCACCAGCCTCTCGATGTCAGCTGCCAACTCGATGAGTGATTCTCCCTTCTTACGCTTTCTCGTGTAGAGTGCTGCCTTAGCCTGGTCTGCGTTTCGGGAATCTTGAAACCTGTCACGGAGGGTCCGAACGAGGGCAGTGTAGTCATTCCTGCCTTCGGGTGGGATGGTTTCCAGGACTGTCAGCGCTTGTCCCGTCAGGCTGGAGATGAGGAAACTCGCTTTCTCCCGTTCTCCCCAACCGTTGATCTGCGCGGTCACCTCGAACTGAATGTGGTAGGCATCCCATGGTGCCTTCCCGTCGTACGTTTGTGGCCGCTGCACTGGACGACCGGCTGGGGGGTATGCCTCTTCCCGGTTTGAGAAGAATGGTGACGCCTCGGCTCGCAGTTGCTTGGAGGCCTGGTGGTTATCTTGGGTGTAAAGTCTGGCTGGATAAGGGGAGCTTGCTTTTGTTTCTTCTTTCTCTTCCAGCTTTCTCTCCAGTCTGCAGATGACGGTGTCGAGGCGGGTTACTTCCCCTTCGAGGGAGTTGAGGCGCGCTGCTTCCTGTTGGAGATTAGCATCAATGCGGTCTACCTCCTCTCCTAGGCGAAAGCTTACTGCCTCGATTTCCCTCTGAAGTCCCTCTGTCCCGGCTTTGATGGTCTGCAGCAACTCTCCCTGACGTTCTGCTTCTTGTTGTTCTCTCCGTGCCTCTTTTTCTCTTTCTTCGAGCTCCTTCCTTTCGCGGTATGCAGCTTCTTCTGCCTTCTCCTCTGCCTTCTCCCTCTCGCGGTCTGCCTTCTCCCTCTCACGGTCTGCAGCTTCTTGCTGGCGACGCTTGGCTTCTTCTTGTTCTCTCCATTCACGATCTGCCTTCTCCTCTGCCTTCTCCCTCTCGCGGTCTGCCTTCTCCCGCTCGCGGTCTGCCTTCTCCTCTGCCTTCTCCCGCTCATGGTCTGCCTTCTCCTCTGCCTCCTTCCGCTCGCGGTCTGCCTTCTCCTCTGCCTTCTCCCGCTCACGGTCTGCCTTCTCCTCTGCCTCCTTCCGCTCGCGGTCTCGTTTTTCCTCCTCCTGGGCTTCCCTCTGCTGCCTCTGTTGGTCGAGCAGAAGTCTCATCATCATTGCGATGTCTTCCGTCGGTTGCTCTGCCGCCTCTGCACGTGCAGCGGATCGTGTTACGCGTTTCTCGCCGTCCATGTCCGTCGTAGACTGTAACTGCTTGGACTGTTCGCCGTCTGTGGAACCAATGTTGCACTCTTCTCTGCAATATCTTGATGTACGGGGGTTCTCCTGGCTTGCGCTAGGAAGTCGAAGTGACAGACTCCGGTGATCGTTTCCAATGAACTTTATTCACGCACTGATCGACTACAGTGGTGAAAATCAGCCAACAGCAATAATCGTCGCACTACGTCGCAGCTTCACTCTGCTTACAGTACCGCAGAGGCTCGCTAGCACACAGCAGAAACTCGCTCCCCTGGGAGTCAAAGCTCTCACCTTTAACTCTGCCGTATCTGCTGCTCTCCCTCTCTCACTCGCTTTCGCTCCTTATATACCTTTACACAATTTCTAGAACCTACCAGCACATTATCGCATTTTCTCCCACATTCCTAACTGCGACGCGACTGACTTACTGTGTCACAACAAGCTAATATTAGCCTAACTCGGTCGCGCGCGGGTCAAGGCCGTGACCTGACTGGTAAACACGCCTGCGACGTTGCCAGCATTATCTAGAATATTCACAACACAACTATCACACGCGCACGCACACTCGCAAACACAAACATACATGCGGACGCAAACGAAAGCACATGATCACATTCGCTCACGCAATGTTTAAGCTGAAATTCAAAGGGCTTCATATGCTTGAAACAAGGGTAAACAGTGCGCTGTAAGCATGTCTCTCACACACACAGGTACACACCCACGCACGCACGCACACAGGCATACACACACGCGCACACTCGCAAGCCCACGCGCACATATTCAGGGTAGGAGAGAGAGAGATAGAGAGAGAGAGAGAGAGAGAGAGAGAGAGAGAGTGGGAGAGAGAGAAAGAGTGACAGAGAGAAAGAGTGACAGAGAGAGAAAGAGTGACAGAGAGAACAAAGAAACGAACGAACGAACGAAACATTTATTGCGTAGGCCTCCGGCCTGTTGCAAAATTATAATACATCAAAAGGACGAAATAAATTTGACATATTTTCCAAGACTGGCAACTAGTCTTGATCGAGGCGCGTACGCGGAGACAAGCGAGTCATGCAACGACGCGCGAATCAAGGCTTCTGTGCTGTCCGCCTTGGCTGCTGCCGTCTCAGGGTTGGTCTGTTGCCATCTCCATGGCTACTGCCGCACTCATGGTCTCGGATTGGGGCTGTGTCTGGTGGACGGGCTTGCATAGGTAGTCTGGGGGTAGCAGGCCATTGTCTTTCTCTCCTGTCGGAACAGGACGGAATGGGGCGATCAGATGGGGAGCTGACATCGCCACCCCTGTCCCCCTCCGCGTCCCGCTCCGCAGCCCTCACTTCAGGGAGGGTGGCGAGACACGACTGGGCAGATGCACTCCTGCGCCTTATCTCCTGCAGTACCTCCTTCACACTGTCTGGAAAATCTTCATCATCCACGGGAGCACTGTCAGTGGGGACTGGCGACGGATGATAGTCTGTCAAACCGCTCGAGTTTTTCATCTCGACGACCTCGGCGGGCTTGTCTCTCACTCCACGCTGATCACCCGTCGAGAGGTCACAAGTCAGGTGTGAAAGGTCACAATCTGTCTTGCCCGTGTGATGTGTTCCGGTGATGTCTACGGTGGGAGCACAAGGATTACACTCTGCGCGCGCTTCATGCAGCCCAACAGACGGGTAAGTCATACGAATGTTGTTTGCCTCACGATGCTGTTCAGCTCGTCGCTTGTCTCGACGTAGCTGCGCTGGAGGCTTTCGTCTCCACCTCCCGCGAGCGCTGTCGCTGTCCGGTAATGGCTGACCTCGCGTGAAGCGTAGCGCGACGACTGTTTGGTTCGCTGTACCGTCGACTTTCCACGAAGTTAAGGTCTCCGTAGTCAGCAGTGTCGAGAGGGCACCTTCTACAGTGGCTGGAAGTCCAGTAACTGGCATTTTGGCGTACTCGAACTATTGCTAATGCAGAAAACGTCGGGAGCGAAGAGAAACGTGTTGCTCGGCAGGCCAGAGCTGAGAGGAGAGTGAGTGACAGAGAGAGAAAGAGAGAAAGAGTGGCAGAGAGAGAGAGAGAGTGACAGAAGGAGAGAGGGACAGAGAGAAAGAGTGTGAGAGAGAGAGAAAGAGTGACAGAGAGAAAAAAGAGAAAGAAAAAGAGAGGAAAGAGAGAGAGAGAGAGTGAGAGAGAGAGACAGAGAGAGAGAGAGAGAGAGAGAGAGGGAGAGAGGGAGGGAGGGAGAGAGAGAGAGAGAGAGAGAGAGAGAGAGAGAGAGAGAGACACAGACAGAGAGAGAAACACAAAGATCAACCCAGCTACCAGAGACAAAAAGACAAACACAAACAGATTAAGGAAAATTCCATGCGAGCTTATCATTTTTCTCGTGTTTTACTTTTGGGATTCGAAGATTACTTTCCAGAGAAAATTCAAAGTATTGTGTGAAAACAGCAACTGCGCATGCGTTGCGAGAGCCTTACTGGCGATGTCGTAGCGCTCTTGGGTTTGGAAGTTGAGGACGTAGGACCAAGTCTGGCCACCGGAAGTGAAGGAAATGGACGCCATGCTGCGGTTGAAGTCGTAGAACTCGTGTACGTCCACCGTCTTTTTGCTCTGTAGAAAACAACAGTCCTCATGTAGACTGACAGACAGACAGACGGGCGGACGGACGAACGGACGAACGGACGGACGGACGGACTGGCGGGCGGGCGGGCGGGCGGGCAGACAGGCAGGCAGACAGGCTGACAGGAAGGCAGGCAGGCAAGCAGACAGGCAAGCAGGCAGACCCCCTCACAGAGAGACATACAGAGAGAGATAGACACACATACAGACATACATACTGACACAAAGACAGACAGAGAATGAGAGACAGATGAACTAAACTTTACTTTTTCACTCAAAAGTGCGGGGGGGGGGGGGGGGGGGGGGGGATTGGCATTGACGGATAGACAGGGCAAAACTCGTTGCAATTATTTCCATTGTTCACAAGAGAAAAAGTATGTGTATAAGCTTTCAAAGAACTAAGCAAGAACATTATAAATCTAAGAAACAAACAAAGGACAGCAGAATAATGGATAAAGAAAGGAAAACATTGATAACTTATATAAATATGTATACCAATTTTTAAAATGCGGGGAATTTCACGTTGAGTAACACCTACCTAGCATCTAAAAATAAGAGATGACGTGATTATGGTTGTCATTGTCTCGTACATAGTTTGGTCGTCAGCCCACACAGTGTACACATGTAGGTGCTGTTACAATGGCCAAACTTCAGGCGTGCCTGTTGCGCCACTGCACTAGCAGTGTTCTAGTCTGACTGACAAGACTTGGGTCCTGCTTGGAGGTTGCCAGGCACGGAGCCTGTCTCTCGCCTCGCGCCCATCAATACAGAAAGAGCTAAGGTCAAGTCTTGGGCGTCTTCACCG
>JAWQFJ010000997.1:170000-175000 GCA_034096865.1 Theodoxus fluviatilis
CATCTATATGTCGGCATGCATATATGTCGGAGTCCGCTTATATGTCGGGAGACCCTCTTGGACGGAATCCGTCCCTTCTTTGTATAACCAAAAACCTAGGAAGCTATATGTCGGGTCTGATGACGGCAAGCACGCTTATAGGGCGGGTCAGCTGAGACCAAGTGACAACTTTGACAACTAATCTACTCGCCACAGTGAATGCAGCAACGCCGCGAGAGGGTGAGAGAAGTGTTCACAGGCTAGACTATCTCACTCTCACAAGTGTAAGACAGTCATTCCTTGCTCAAACTCTGCCAACATGGCCACACCAAAGAAAAGGATCAACCTCTTTGTAGCTGACAAGTTGAAAATGCTTGACAGAATAAAGTCCGGAAAACCAAGACAAAAACTTGCTGCAGAGATGGGGATGTCGATGAGAACACTCTAGAGGATAATAGCAAATGAAGCGGAAGTTCGTGACACCGCTGCCACCATCCCAGACAAGTAACGAAAACGAAAACGAACCGGCAAAAACGAGGATATTGAGTCGGCCCTTGGCTCGTGGTTATCGGCAGTTAGAAACAAAAAACAGACTGTCACAGGCCCTATGCTAATGGAGAAATCTAAAGATTTTGCAGAGCGCTTGGCTCAGACTTTACCCCGAGCACTGGCTGGTTGGCTAGATGGAAGAACCGGATGGGTATACAGTTTAAGCGGGCTCACGGAGAAAAAACTCTGCTGATGAAGCAGCTGCAATAATCTCGTAGACGTGGAGTGGAGCGACTTCTTTAAGTCACCAAGTTGTACCAGTACGAGAAATGCAGACGGAAAAGTGTTTGTTCAACGTAGTAATACTAACCTAAGAAAGTATTGTTCCAGTAATCGTGTTGCTAATCTGTGGAATAACCTTCCGTTTCAGCTCAAGACTGCACCGACTACTAACGTTTTCAAAAACCAACTGGACAAGGATCCTACATTCATATTGTTATCTAGAAGATATGATGAGTGACACTGTCGCAATAGGAAATTGCGCTAAGATCTAGCTTATGTTATATAACGCAACACATTACGATGGGGCGTTCAAAAGGCTTCACGGCCTACATCTAGCCTCTCAACTACTACTACTACTACTACTACTACTACTACTACTACTACTACTACTACTATTACTACTACTACTACTACATACCCAGTAGAAAGAAAGGGAAAGGATACGAAAAGTTCATCGAAGGATTTGTGCATGACATCGAAGGTAAAACAGGTTACCCTTCTCTCTTGTAGATCTAGATCTGTATAGCATTGATCATTATGACTGGTGTTTCTTGAAATAAAGTCAGTAATCCTATATGTTAATTTATTACGCTAATATAACCATGGGCTGTCTTTGCAGATAGTTTGTTATATCTGATCATATACTTAATTTTGAGTCAAAACTGCGAGATAAGCGACTACTGCCAGCTGGGCTTGCATCGTCTGCCATGCCGACATCAACATGTCTGGTGTGATCAAGACTCTTATACATGGCTCTCTACCATTGGCTGATTTATATTTTTGGACCAATCACAATAGGTTTCTCATGAGTAGAGGTTGTTACTATGTTAGGTCGTGCGAAGTGATGGAATGCCCTTGCTTCCTGATGTAAACATTGCAGTTTCTCAGCTATAAACAAGAAAAACAACATCACTTGCCCATATTTCAACATTTCCATGCGAGAATGGAGGCACATGAAGGAGATTTCTACTCCATGTACTGGTACTGGTGCTGGCCATATACGACGCCATGGTGTTTGCCCAGTTCGCCTCGATTTGAAAACCGGAAGTATCTCGCGTGAATACTGTCCATGGCGTCAGCACTGCCGACTATCCTTACAAGCTACAACATGCTGTATATTCGTTGGATTTTCGATTGTTGTCATTAATGTGTGCTCCAGAAAAAATAAAAAATAAAAACAGTTAAAAATAAGCACTAGTAATACTTCTCTGTCATCACAAACTGCAACATTTGCCAACATCGGACAACAACACTTTTGAAAGAACCAGTCAAAGAATAATTACGTTCAAATGTGCTCAATGACATCACGCTTAAAGATTCAAAATGCAACTATCTCAAAATGATTGTAGAAATTACATTTACAAATGGACAGATTCAGGAAGGTTCGGCTTTGCAAAATCACAAATCAGCAGTGACCAGTTACGAACTGTTTGACACCGCATAGCAGGTACACATCTACGTGACACTTGGTGCTGTGTGTTTCGGATGAGCAGTTCTTGCAAAGCAGTCAAAACAGTAGGCTGAATTTGCACATGCAGAGCACTTCACCCACGAACTGAGGGGTTCAGCACACGCATCACACCATGCACGCACATGCTCTGGTTTCGTGACCCTTCTCCCTAACTGCCGAAAGATCTCAGAGACGCCATTGAAGCAGGCTGTGTGTTTGAGTTCCGTATATATCGCCGTACTACTGGATTCTGACCGTGTACTGGAACACCATGATGGAAGAGAACCTGCCTAAGATTGTGCTACAAGCGATGAGCGAACTTTCAACAACTCACATTTTGAAATTTTGGAACATTGAAGCAAAATTTGACTGTACTACAATAACGTTGAAATGGGCCAGTCCACTGTCTGTCGAGGGGAGCAGTGTTGGTGGTTGGTTCGGCAACTTCGTCTCCAGGAGCCGAAAATCTCCTTCAAAGAATCTTCGGAGACGGCAAATGTTCTAGACGAGAGAGAGAGAGAGAGAGAGAGAGAGAGAGAGAGAGAGAGAGAGAGAGAGAGAGAGAGAGAGAGAGAGAGAGAGTGTGTTACAAGTCGGGTTACTCGAATTTAACTGTCTATGGGAATTGGCTGTAACCCAGCTTGCAACTAGAAATAGGGAAGAATATTCATCGATCATGAACAGAAAGGACAAGAAAAACTGTGAGCTCAGATTTAATTATATATTTAATGCACGATCTTTACTGACAATTTGGTCATGAGTTGTACTGTACTTTAAGATGAATGCAAACTAGATAAAAAGCATTACTTATTATTAGTAATACCAGGAGAGAAATGATATAAACAAAAGAATTCTTTCCCTGATGTAGTCCCGAATTGAAGCACAGAGAGAGACTTCAGACTTCAGACTTTATTGTGTCAGGCCAGCGGCTCATAACAAGGGCTCATCCAGCATGTGTACAATACGGTACATCAAAGAGCAATTTTCAATACAGGTTTTTAACAGACTGTACATCGATCCTCAGGACAATCTTGTCTATGAAGACGACAGTGATAATTGGCTTCGTCTCTGAAAAGCATAGTATATGTACATCGCCACTTGTCTAGTTTTTTTAATTTAACGTGCCATCAATCAAATAGAGGTAACCTATCCTCGTTGTTCTTGGTAAATATTCTTCGAGATACTTTGCCCTTAAGTCTTCCAATTTAGGACAAAACAGTAAGAAATGTTCCTCGTTTTCAAGGGCGTTGTTGCATAATGGACAGCACATTTCGTCTCTTTGCGTTACTGCATATCTTCTATTGACTGAAAGCTCATTGATGTTGCATCTGAATCGGACAAAGGAGTTTCTAAATTTTCTTATATTAATGTAATCTATATATTTTTCTGGTTCAAACATTTGCTTCAATTCTCTGTACATTTGAAATCTTTCGCTCTCCATTGTACTGTACCATTCTTATTGATAGTAATCTCGTAGTCTTTGCTTAATGCTATGTACAAAGACTTGTTCGTTTGCGACACCTTTGTTGACCCATACGTAACCATACCCTAGTTCACACAGTCGGCTTTCAACCACTTTTGTCCAGTTTAATTTAGGTGGAACCATCATTTTTGCGAGCTTGCTTTGGAAGCCTTATGATCGGTAATTTGACGAGTCTTAGCCAATACTTGATAGCTTTAATTGTAGAGTTAACAACAAGTGGGTATCTCCCTAACTCTCAATATATCATGTTGTTGGGTGTTTTAATGTCAAGATTCAGAAATCTTTTGCAGACCCCATATTTCTGATGCATACAGTAGTGCAGGTAGTACCTGTGCGTTGAACAAGCGAAAGTAATTCGACACATTCATACTGCGGAGCTTCCACAATTCTTTCAACAGATGGGCTACCTTTCGTTTTGAGTTAGTACTCTGGGCCCGTATGCACGTCGGTCCGTTTAGTGGACTAATCGCGTTTATCCCCTATACGGGCGGATAGGCGGGAACAATCTGTATGCACGTCAATCTGGTTAACCTATCCTATACGGATTTTCGCGTATAAAGTTATCGCACCTCCGAGGGCCTAAACGCGTGTAAATATTGCGGCCGTTTTGTTTTTTCCGAGCACGACAGCGGCGTCTTCTGCGAAGAAACAGGATTTTCCGGGACCGAACTAATCCCTTCGACACCTACGATGACCAAGAAGTATTTCGTAAATTCAGATTTCGTCGACCAGACATTCTGGAACTGTCACCGCGAACTCAATCGATTTTCATTTACGCGAAGCGGGGTCAGAATTTAGAGTTACGTCCCTTTGCTCCGCGCCTCGTTCTCGCGCCAAGCCATGGCAACAGACGCTTCTTGTGTCTATATCGCGTCGACCTGCATTTGCAATTTTAAATCGTGGGAGCTTTCACAACCTATTGATGCATTCAACATACAGCTTTGATAAATTAATGCTGTTCATGGCTTACATTTTCTTTGGTTGGGTTTCTAGTGTCCCAATATACAGCTTTTTCTGTGCGAACCGTAGACAGCGTGTGTGCGTTTAGCTATACGTCTCCGTTTAGCGCGATGTGCATACCAAATCCGGTTAGGGCTTATACGCGGTTAGGGCCCGTGTAGCTAAACACACACACGCTGTCTACGGTTTGCACAGAAAAAGCTGTATATTGGGACACTAGAAACCCAACCAAAGAAAATGTAAGCCATGAACAGCATTAATTTATCAAAGCTGTATGTTGATTGCATCAATAGGTTTTGAAAGCGCTTACATTTTGCAAATGGAAATGCAGGTCATCTACACGCCGAGCATCCAAGT
>JAWQFJ010000997.1:182500-191447 GCA_034096865.1 Theodoxus fluviatilis
GTCTGATCCCAGCAACACAGCGTAGAGTAGTACTTGGTCTGATCCCAGCAACACAGCGTAGAGTAGTACTGGGTCTGATCCCAGCAACACAGCGTATAGTAGTACTGGAGCTGATCCCAGCAACACAGCGTGTACTAGTACTGGGTCTGATCCCAGCAACACAGCGTAGAGTAGTACTGGGTCTGATCCCAGCAACACAGCGTATAGTAGTACTGGGTCTGATCCCAACAACAGAGCGGATTGTAGTACTGGGTCTGATCCCAGCAACACAGCGTATAGTAAGAAGTACTGGGTCTGATCCCAGCAACACAGCGTATAGTAGTACTTGGTCTGATCCCAACAACACAGCGTATAGTAGTACTTGGTCTGATCCCAGCAACACAGCGTATAGTAGTACTGGGTCTGATCCCAGCAACACAGCGTAGAGTAGTACTTGGTCTGATCCCAGCAACACAGCGTAGAGTAGTACTTGGTCTGATCCCAGCAACACAGCGTAGAGTAGTACTTGGTCTGATCCCAGCAACACAGCGTAGAGTAGTACTTGGTCTGATCCCAGCAACACAGCGTAGAGTAGTACTGGGTCTGATCCCAGCAACACAGCGTATAGTAGTACTGGGGCTGATCCCAGCAACACAGCGTGTACTAGTACTGGGTCTGATCCCAGCAACACAGCGTATAGTAGTACTGGGTCTGATCCCAGCAACACAGCGTATAGTAGTACTGGGTCTGATCCCAACAACAGAGCGGATTGTAGTACTGGGTCTGATCCCAGCAACACAGCGTATAGTAGTACTTGGTCTGATCCCAGCAACACAGCGTATAGTAGTACTTGGTCTGATCCCAGCAACACAGCGTATAGTAGTACTTGGTCTGATCCCAGCAACACAGCGTATTGTAGTACTGGGTCTGATCCCAGCAACACAGCGTATAGTAGTACTGGGTCTGATCCCAAAAACACAGCGTATAGTAGTACTTGGTCTGATCCCAGCAACACAGCGTATAGTAGTACTGGGTCTAATCCCAGCAACACAGCGTATAGTAGTACTGGGTGTAATCCCAGCAACACAGCGTATAGTAGTACTGGGTCTGATCCCAGCAACACAGCGTAGAGTAGTACTTGGTCTGATCCCAGCAACACAGCGTATAGTAGTACTGGGTCTGATCCCAGCAACACAGCGTATAGTAGTACTGGGTCTGATCCCAGCAACACAGCGTATAGTAGTACTGGGTCTGATCCCAGCAACACAGCGTATAGTAGTACTGGGTCTGATCCCAGCAACACAGCGTATAGTAGTACTGGGTCTGATTCCAGCAACACAGCGTATAGTAGTACTGGGTCTGATCCCAACAACACAGCGTATACTAGTACTGGGTCTGACGCATCCCAGCAACACAGCGTATAGTAGTACTGGGTCTAATCCCAGCAACACAGCGTATAGTAGTACTGGGTCTGATCCCAGCAACACAGCGTAGAGTAGTACTTGGTCTGATCCCAGCAACACAGCGTAGAGTAGTGCTGGGTCTGATCCCAGCAACACAGCGTATAGTAGTGCTTGGTCTGATCCCAGCAACACAGCGTAGAGTAGTACTTGGTCTGATCCCAGCAACACAGCGTATAGTAGTGCTTGGTCTGATCCCAGCAACACAGCGTAGAGTAGTACTTGGTCTGATCCCAGCAACACAGCGTAGAGTAGTGCTGGGTCTGATCCCAGCAACACAGCGTAGAGTAGTGCTGGGTCTGATCCCAGCAACACAGCGTATACTAGTACTTGGTCTGATCCCAGCAACACAGCGTATAGTAAGTAGTACTGGGTCTGATCCCAGCAACACAGCGTATAGTAGTACTTGGTCTGATCCCAGCAACACAGCGTATAGTAAGTAGTACTGGGTCTGATCCCAGCAACACAGCGTAGAGTAGTACTGGGTCTGATCCCAGCAACACAGCGTAGAGTAGTACTGGGTCTGATCCCAGCAACACAGCGTATAGTAGTACTGGGTCTGATCCCAGCAACACAGCGTATAGTAGTACTGGGTCTGATCCCAGCAACACAGCGTATAGTAGTACTGGGTCTGATCCCAGCAACACAGCGTGTAGTAGTAGTGAGTCTGATCCCAGCAACACAGCGTATAGTAGTACTTGGTCTGATCCCAGCAACACAGCGTATAGTAGTACTGGGTGTGATCCCAGCAACACAGCGTAGAGTAGTACTGGTCTGATCCCAGCAACACAGCGTAGAGTAGTACTGGGTCTGATCCCAGCAACACAGCGTATAGTAGTACTGGGTCTGATCCCAGCAACACAGCGTATAGTAGTACTGGGTCTGATCCCAGCAACACAGCGTATAGTAGTACTGGGTCTGATCCCAGCAACACAGCGTATAGTAGTACTGGGTCTGATCCCAGCAACACAGCGTATAGTAGTACTGGGTCTGATCCCAGCAACACAGCGTATAGTAGTACTGGGTCTGATCCCAGCAACACAGCGTATAGTAGTACTGGGTCTGATCCCAGCAACACAGCGTATAGTAGTACTGGGTCTGATCCCAGCAACACAGCGTATAGTAGTACTGGTCTGATCCCAGCAACACAGCGTATAGTAGTACTTGGTCTGATCCCAGCAACACAGCGTATAGTAGTACTTGGTCTGATCCCAGCAACACAGCGTATAGTAGTACTGGGTCTGATCCCAGCAACACAGCGTATAGTAGTACTTGGTCTGATCCCAGCAACACAGCGTATAGTAGTACTGGGTCTGATCCCAGCAACACAGCGTATAGTAGTACTTGGTCTGATCCCAGCAACACAGCGTATAGTAGTACTTGGTCTGATCCCAGCAACACAGCGTATAGTAGTACTGGGTCTGATCCCAGCAACACAGCGTATAGTAGTACTGGGTCTGATCCCAGCAACACAGCGTATAGTAGTACTTGGTCTGATCCCAGCAACACAGCGTATAGTAGTACTGGGTCTGATCCCAGCAACACAGCGTATAGTAGTACTTGGTCTGATCCCAGCAACACAGCGTATAGTAAGTAGTACTGGGTCTGATCCCAGCAACACAGCGTATAGTAGTACTGGGTCTGATCCCAGCAACACAGCGTATAGTAGTACTGGGTCTGATCCCAGCAACACAGCGTGTATAGTAGTACTGGGTCTGATCCCAGCAACACAGCGTATAGTAGTACTGGGTCTGATCCCAGCAACACAGCGTATAGTAGTACTGGGTCTGATCCCAGCAACACAGCGTATAGTAGTACTGGGTCTGATCCCAGCAACACAGCGTATAGTAGTACTGGGTCTGATCCCAGCAACACAGCGTATAGTAGTACTGGGTCTGATCCCAGCAACACAGCGTATAGTAGTACTGGGTCTGATCCCAGCAACACAGCGTATAGTAGTACTGGGTCTGATCCCAGCAACACAGCGTATAGTAGTACTGGGTCTGATCCCAGCAACACAGCGTATAGTAGTACTGGGTCTGATCCCAGCAACACAGCGTATAGTAGTACTGGGTCTGATCCCAGCAACACAGCGTATAGTAGTACTGGGTCTGATCCCAGCAACACAGCGTATAGTAGTACTGGGTCTGATCCCAGCAACACAGCGTATAGTAGTACTGGGTCTGATCCCAGCAACACAGCGTATAGTAGTACTGGGTCTGATCCCAGCAACACAGCGTATAGTAGTACTGGGTCTGATCCCAGCAACACAGCGTATAGTAGTACTGGGTCTGATCCCAGCAACACAGCGTATAGTAGTACTTGGTCTGATCCCAGCAACACAGCGTATAGTAGTACTTGGTCTGATCCCAGCAACACAGCGTAGAGTAGTACTGGGTCTGATCCCAGCAACACAGCGTATAGTAGTACTGGGTCTGATCCCAGCAACACAGCGTATAGTAGTACTTGGTCTGATCCCAGCAACACAGCGTATAGTAGTACTGGGTCTGATCCCAGCAACACAGCGTATAGTAGTACTGGGTCTGATCCCAGCAACACAGCGTATAGTAGTACTTGGTCTGATCCCAGCAACACAGCGTATAGTAGTACTGGGTCTGATCCCAGCAACACAGCGTATAGTAGTACTGGGTCTGATCCCAGCAACACAGCGTATAGTAGTACTGGGTCTGATCCCAGCAACACAGCGTATAGTAGTACTGGGTCTGATCCCAGCAACACAGCGTATAGTAGTACTGGGTCTGATCCCAGCAACACAGCGTATAGTAGTACTGGGTCTGATCCCAGCAACACAGCGTATAGTAGTACTGGGTCTGATCCCAGCAACACAGCGTATAGTAGTACTGGGTCTGATCCCAGCAACACAGCGTATAGTAGTACTGGGTCTGATCCCAGCAACACAGCGTATAGTAGTACTGGGTCTGATCCCAGCAACACAGCGTATAGTAGTACTGGGTCTGATCCCAGCAACACAGCGTATAGTAGTACTGGGTCTGATCCCAGCAACACAGCGTATAGTAGTACTGGGTCTGATCCCAGCAACACAGCGTATAGTAGTACTGGGTCTGATCCCAGCAACACAGCGTATAGTAGTACTGGGTCTGATCCCAGCAACACAGCGTATAGTAGTACTGGGTCTGATCCCAGCAACACAGCGTATAGTAGTACTGGGTCTGATCCCAGCAACACAGCGTAT
The DNA here is from genome assembly GCA_034096865.1 of Theodoxus fluviatilis. NCBI lineage: Eukaryota > Metazoa > Mollusca > Gastropoda > Cycloneritida > Neritidae > Theodoxus > Theodoxus fluviatilis. Next base: position 187,154 of record JAWQFJ010000997.1, read on the forward strand.
AGTAGTACTGGGTCTGATCCCAGCAACACAGCGTATAGTAGTACTGGGTCTGATCCCAGCAACACAGCGTATAGTAGTACTGGGTCTGATCCCAGCAACACAGCGTATAGTAGTACTGGGTCTGATCCCAGCAACACAGCGTATAGTAGTACTGGGTCTGATCCCAGCAACACAGCGTATAGTAGTACTTGGTCTGATCCCAGCAACACAGCGTAGAGTAGTACTGGGTCTGATCCCAGCAACACAGCGTATAGTAGTACTTGGTCTGATCCCAGCAACACAGCGTAGAGTAGTACTTGGTCTGATCCCAGCAACACAGCGTATAGTAGTACTTGGTCTGATCCCAGCAACACAGCGTAGAGTAGTACTTGGTCTGATCCCAGCAACACAGCGTATAGTAGTACTGGGTCTGATCCCAGCAACACAGCGTATAGTAGTACTGGGTCTGATCCCAGCAACACAGCGTATAGTAGTACTTGGTCTGATCCCAGCAACACAGCGTATAGTAAGTAGTACTGGGTCTGATCCCAGCAACACAGCGTATAGTAGTACTTGGTCTGATCCCAGCAACACAGCGTATAGTAGTACTGGGTCTGATCCCAGCAACACAGCGTGTAGTAGTACTGGGTCTGATCCCAGCAACACAGCGTAGAGTAGTACTGGGTCTGATCCCAGCAACACAGCGTATAGTAGTACTGGGTCTGATCCCAGCAACACAGCGTATAGTAGTACTGGGTCTGATCCCAGCAACACAGCGTATAGTAGTACTGGGTCTGATCCCAGCAACACAGCGTGTAGTAGTAGTGAGTCTGATCCCAGCAACACAGCGTATAGTAGTACTTGGTCTGATCCCAGCAACACAGCGTATAGTAGTACTGGGGCTGATCCCAGCAACACAGCGTGTACTAGTACTGGGTCTGATCCCAGCAACACAGCGTAGAGTAGTACTGGGTCTGATCCCAGCAACACAGCGTATAGTAGTACTGGGTCTGATCCCAACAACAGAGCGGATTGTAGTACTGGGTCTGATCCCAGCAACACAGCGTATAGTAGTACTGGGTCTGATCCCAACAACACAGCGTATAGTAGTACTGGGTCTGATCCCAGCAACACAGCGTATAGTAGTACTGGGTCTGATCCCAGCAACACAGCGTATAGTAGTACTTGGTCTGATCCCAGCAACACAGCGTATAGTAGTACTGGGTCTGATCCCAGCAACACAGCGTATAGTAGTACTGGGTCTGATCCCAGCAACACAGCGTATACTAGTACTTGGTCTGATCCCAACAACACAGCGTATAGTAGTACTGGGTCTGATCCCAGCAACACAGCGTATAGTAGTACTTGGTCTGATCCCAGCAACACAGCGTATAGTAGTACTTGGTCTGATCCCAGCAACACAGCGTATAGTAGTACTTGGTCTGATCCCAGCAACACAGCGTATAGTAAGTAGTACTGGGTCTGATCCCAGCAACACAGCGTATAGTAGTACTGAGTCTGATCCCAGCAACACAGCGTAGAGTAGTACTTGGTCTGATCCCAACAACACAGCGTATAGTAGTACTGGGTCTGATCCCAGCAACACAGCGTAGAGTAGTATTGGGTCTGATCCCAGCAACACAGCGTATAGTAAGTAGTACTTGGTCTGATCCCAGCAACACAGCGTATAGTAGTACTGGGTCTGATCCCAGCAACACAGCGTATAGTAGTACTTGGTCTGATCCCAGCAACACAGCGTATAGTAAGTAGTACTGGGTCTGATCCCAGCAACACAGCGTAGAGTAGTACTGGGTCTGATCCCAGCAACACAGCGTATAGTAGTACTTGGTCTGATCCCAGCAACACAGCGTATAGTAGTACTGGGTCTGATCCCAGCAACACAGCGTAGAGTAGTACTGGGTCTGATCCCAGCAACACAGCGTATAGTAAGTAGTACTGGGTCTGATCCCAGCAACACAGCGTAGAGTAGTATTGGGTCTGATCCCAGCAACACAGCGTATAGTAGTACTGGGTCTGATCCCAGCAACACAGCGTATAGTAGTACTGGGTCTGATCCCAGCAACACAGCGTATAGTAGTACTGGGTCTGATCCCAGCAACACAGCGTATAGTAGTACTGGGTCTGATCCCAGCAACACAGCGTATAGTAGTACTGGGTCTGATCCCAGCAACACAGCGTATAGTAGTACTTGGTCTGATCCCAGCAACACAGCGTATAGTAGTACTGGGTCTGATCCCAGCAACACAGCGTATAGTAGTACTGGGTCTGATCCCAGCAACACAGCGTATAGTAGTACTGGGTCTGATCCCAGCAACACAGCGTATAGTAGTACTGGGTCTGATCCCAGCAACACAGCGTATAGTAGTACTGGGTCTGATCCCAGCAACACAGCGTATAGTAGTACTGGGTCTGATCCCAGCAACACAGCGTATAGTAGTACTTGGTCTGATCCCAGCAACACAGCGTATAGTAGTACTGGTCTGATCCCAGCAACACAGCGTATAGTAGTACTGGTCTGATCCCAGCAACACAGCGTAGAGTAGTACTGATCTGATCCCAGCAACACAGCGTGTAGTAGTACTGGGTCTGATCCCAGCAACACAGCGTATAGTAGTACTTGGTCTGATCCCAGCAACACAGCGTATAGTAGTACTGGGTCTGATCCCAGCAACACAGCGTATAGTAGTACTGGGTCTGATCCCAGCAACACAGCGTATACTAGTACTTGGTCTGATCCCAACAACACAGCGTATAGTAGTACTTGGTCTGATCCCAGCAACACAGCGTATAGTAGTACTGGGTCTGATCCCAGCAACACAGCGTATAGTAGTACTGGGTCTGATCCCAGCAACACAGCGTAGAGTAGTACTGGGTCTGATCCCAGCAACACAGCGTAGAGTAGTACTGGGTCTGATCCCAGCAACACAGCGTATAGTAGTACTTGGTCTGATCCCAGCAACACAGCGTATAGTAGTACTTGGTCTGATCCCAGCAACACAGCGTATAGTAGTACTGGGTCTGATCCCAGCAACACAGCGTATAGTAGTACTGGGTCTGATCCCAGCAACACAGCGTATAGTAGTACTTGGTCTGATCCCAGCAACACAGCGTATAGTAGTACTTGGTCTGATCCCAGCAACACAGCGTATAGTAGTACTTGGTCTGATCCCAGCAACACAGCGTATAGTAGTACTTGGTCTGATCCCAGCAACACAGCGTATAGTAGTACTGGGTCTGATCCCAGCAACACAGCGTATAGTAGTACTGGGTCTGATCCCAGCAACACAGCGTATAGTAGTACTGGGTCTGATCCCAGCAACACAGCGTATAGTAGTACTGGGTCTGATCCCAGCAACACAGCGTATAGTAGTACTGGGTCTGATCCCAGCAACACAGCGTATAGTAGTACTGGGTCTGATCCCAGCAACACAGCGTATAGTAGTACTGGGTCTGATCCCAGCAACACAGCGTATAGTAGTACTGGGTCAATGATCCCAGCAACACAGCGTATACTAGTACTGGGTCTGATCCCAGCAACACAGCGTATAGTAGTACTGGGTCTGATCCCAGCAACACAGCGTATAGTAGTACTGGGTCTGATCCCAGCAACACAGCGTATAGTAGTACTGGGTCTGATCCCAGCAACACAGCGTATAGTAGTACTGGGTCTGATCCCAGCAACACAGCGTATAGTAGTACTTGGTCTGATCCCAGCAACACAGCGTATAGTAGTACTGGGTCTGATCCCAGCAACACAGCGTATAGTAGTACTGGGTCTGATCCCAGCAACACAGCGTATAGTAGTACTGGGTCTGATCCCAGCAACACAGCGTATAGTAGTACTGGGTCTGATCCCAGCAACACAGCGTATAGTAGTACTGGGTCTGATCCCAGCAACACAGCGTATAGTAGTACTGGGTCTGATCCCAGCAACACAGCGTATAGTAGTACTGGGTCTGATCCCAGCAACACAGCGTATAGTAGTACTGGGTCTGATCCCAGCAACACAGCGTATAGTAGTACTGGGTCTGATCCCAGCAACACAGCGTATAGTAGTACTGGGTCTGATCCCAGCAACACAGCGTATAGTAGTACTTGGTCTGATCCCAGCAACACAGCGTATAGTAGTACTGATCTGATCCCAGCAACACAGCGTATAGTAGTACTGGGTCTGATCCCAGCAACACAGCGTATAGTAGTACTGGTCTGATCCCAGCAACACAGCGTATAGTAGTGACTGGGTCTGATCCCAGCAACACAGCGTATAGTAGTACTGGGTCTGATCCAGCAACAC
>JAWQFJ010000998.1:0-10000 GCA_034096865.1 Theodoxus fluviatilis
CTGCCTAGAGTAGAACACTCCAAGCAGGGCGCCGATGTCGCTGCTTCACTAGAAATAAATGATATGACGCCTCGAGCATCCGGCGACACTTGTTTAAATAACTTCGCTGACGTCACCAAGTCCAGCCAGTCCAATCACTACTGTCCATCCCACCCCACTCTGACTGGTCAATTCACAAGTTGAAATTCACTGGTTGGTCAGCGCTAAAACGCCAGTGAAGTCCACTACACTGGTAACGCTTTCAAGTTATTCACATGCACAGGGGTCAATTCTGTACTGACACCGGCTCAGGGCAATGAAAAAACCTCTAAGGCTACGGCTCAGCAGACGCATAGTAAACATTTCTAATAATACTAATAACCACAAGGCATGAAAAAACGTTGTCTCGCCACAGTGTCCTTTGGAGAGAAAACGCTGCACTATGGACGATCGAAGGAAATGCCTGTTCCTGCAATTGCTTCTACTCGTTCCTTTTACCCTCGGCCTCATATGCGGTGATGTAAGTAGCTCTTGTATCGTGTCTCCCACGGAGATGTAAGTAGCTCTTGTATCGTGTCTCCCACGGTGATGTAAGTAGCTCTTGTATCGTGTCTCCCACGGTGATGTAAGTAGCTCTTGTATCGTGTCTCCCACGGTGATGTAAGTAGCTCTTGTATCGTGTCTCCCACGGTGATGTAAGTAGCTCTTGTATCGGGTCTCCCACGGTGATGTAAGTAGCTCTTATATCGTGTCTCCCACGGAGATGTAAGTAGCTCTTGTATGGTGTCTCCCACGGTGATGTAAGTAGCTCTTGTATCGTGTCTCCCACGGTGATGTAAGTAGCTCTTGTATCGGGTCTCCCACGGTGATGTAAGTAGCTCTTGTATCGTGTCTCCCACGGAGATGTAAGTAGCTCTTGTATGGTGTCTCCCACGGTGATGTAAGTAGCTCTTGTATCGTGTCTCCCACGGTGATGTAAGTAGCTCTTGTATCGTGTCTCCCACGGTGATGTAAGTAGCTCTTGTATCGTGTCTCCCACGGTGATGCAAGTAGCTCTTGAATCGTGTCTCCCACGGTGATGTAAGTAGCTCTTGTATCGTGTCTCCCACGGTGATGTAAGTAGCTCTTGTATCGTGTCTCCCACGGTGATGTAAGTAGCTCTTGTATCGTGTCTCCCACGGTGATGTAAGTAGCTCTTGTATCGGGTCTCCCACGGTGATGTAAGTAGCTCTTGTATGGTGTCTCCCACGGTGATGTAAGTAGCTCTTGTATCGTGTCTCCCACGGTGATGTAAGTAGCTCTTGTATGGTGTCTCCCACGGTGATGTAAGTAGCTCTTGTATCGTGTCTCCCACGGAGATGTAAGTAGCTCTTGTATCGTGTCTCCCACGGTGATGTAAGTAGCTCTTGTATCGTGTCTCTCACGGTGATGTAAGTAGCTCTTGTATGGTGTCTCCCACGGTGATGTAAGTAGCTCTTGTATGGTGTCTCCCACGGTGATGTAAGTAGCTCTTGTATCGTGTCTCCCACGGTGATGCAAGTAGCTCTTGTATCGTGTCTCCCACGGTGATGTAAGTAGCTCTTGTATGGTGTCTCCCACGGTGATGTAAGTAGCTCTTGTATGGTGTCTCCCACGGTGATGTAAGTAGCTCTTGTATCGTGTCTCCCACGGTGATGTAAGTAGCTCTTGTATCGTGTCTCCCACGGTGATGTAAGTAGCTCTTGTATCGTGTCTCCGTCGCTTCAGGTTCATGTGAAGGTGCCATCTTTTGACATGCGGCTTTTTATTCAGAGTAGTGGTACGCGGACTGCTCGCTTTTCTTCCCTGGGAGGACGGTTCAAAGTTAGTGGTAAGGATTGTTCAGCTCGGCTCTCATGAGTGCTCAGTTTTACTCCCAGATGGGGAGGCGCCATGGAGTTAAACATTTTGCTCAAGGATGCGGATCTGTTCTGCAACTTGGAACCTCGCACCCACTGGCCGCTAGCAAATGTAGGTCTAGCGCTCCTACCACTCGCCCAGCACTTCATTTACTCCCACTATGGGGTGGAGTTCTCGCCCAGCACTTCATTTACTCCCACTATGGGGTGGAGTTCTCGCCCAGCACTTCATTTACTCACACTATGGGGTGGAGTTCTCGCCCAGCACTTCATTTACTCCCACTATGGGATGGAGTTCAGACCAGCACTTCATTTACTCCCACTATGGGGTGGAGTTCTCGCCCAGCACTTCATTAACTCCCACTATGGGATGGAGTTCTCGCCCAGCACTTCATTTACTCCCACATATGGGATGGAGTTCTCGCCCAGCACTTCATTTACTCCCACTATGGGGTGGAGTTCTCGCCCAGCACTTCATTTACTCCCACTATGGGATGGAGTTCTCGCCCAGCACTTCATTTACTCCCACTATGGGGTGGAGTTCTCTCCCAGCACTTCATTTACTCCCACTATGGGGTGGAGTTCTCTCCCAGCACTTCATTTACTCCCACTATGGGGTGGAGTTCTCTCCCAGCACTTCATTTACTCCCACTATGGGGTGGAGTTCTCGCCCAGCACTTCATTTACTCCCACTATGGGGTGGAGTTCTCGCCCAGCACTTTATTTACTCCCACTATGGGGTGGAGTTCTCGCCCAGCACTTCATTTACTCCCACTATGGGGTGGAGTTCTCGCCCAGCACTTCATTTACTCCCACTATGGAGTGGAGTTCTCGCCAAGCACTTCATTTACTCCCACTATGGGGTGGAGTTCTCGTCCAGCACTTCATTTACTCCCACTATGGGGTGGAGTTCTCGCCCAGCACTTCATTTACTCCCACTATAGGGTGGAGTTCAGACCAGCACTTCATTTACTCCCACTATGGGGTGGAGTTCTCGCCCAGCACTTCATTTACTCCCACTATGGGGTGGAGTTCAGACCAGCACTTCATTTACTCCCACTATGGGGTGGAGTTCTCGTCCAGCACTTCATTTACTCCCACTATGGGATGGAGTACTCGCCCAGCACTTCATTTACTCCCACTATGGGATGGATTTCTCGCCCAGCACTTCATTTACTCCCACTATGGGGTGGAGTTCTCGCCCAGCACTTCATTTACTCACACTATGGGGTGGAGTTCTCGCCCAGCACTTCATTTACTCCCACTATGGGATGGAGTTCTCGCCCAGCACTTCATTTACTCACACTATGGGGTGGAGTTCTCGCCCAGCACTTCATTTACTCCCACTATGGGGTGGAGTTCTCGCCCAGCACTTCATTTAAACCCACTATGGGGTGGAGTTCTCGCCCAGCACTTCATTTACTCCCACTATGGGGTGGAGTTCTCGCCCAGCACTTCATTTACTCCCACTATGGGATGGAGTTCTCGCCCAGCACTTCATTTACACCCACTATGGGATGGAGTTCTCGCCCAGCACTTCGTTTAATCCCACTATGGGATGGAGTTCTCGCCCAGCACTTCGTTTAATCCCACTATGGGATGGAGTTCTCGCCCAGCACTTCATTTACTCCCACTATGGGGTGGAGTTCTCGCCCAGCACTTCATTTACTCCCACTATGGGGTGGAGTTCAGACCAGCACTTCATTTACTCCCACTATGGGGTGGAGTTCTCGCCCAGCACTTCATTTACTCCCACTATGGGGTGGAGTTCTCGCCCAGCACTTCATTTACTCCCACTATGGGGTGGAGTTCTCGCCCAGCACTTCATTTACTCCCACTATGGGGTGGAGTTCAGACCAGCACTTCATTTACTCCCACTATGGGGTGGAGTTCTCGCCCAGCACTTCATTTACTCCCACTATGGGGTGGAGTTCTCGCCCAGCACTTCATTTACTCCCACTATGGGGTGGAGTTCTCGCCCAGCACTTCATTTACTCCCACTATGGGATGGAGTTCTCGCCCAGCACTTCATTTACACTCACTATGGGGTGGAGTTCTCGCCCAGCACTTCATTTACTCCCACTATGGGGTGGAGTTCTCGCCCAGCACTTCATTTACTCCCACTATGGGGTGGAGTTCTCGCCCAGCACTTCATTTACACCCACTATGGGGTGGAGTTCTTGCCCAGCACTTCATTTACTCCCACTATGGGTGGAGTTCAGACCAGCACTTCATTTACTCCCACTATGGGATGGAGTTCTCGCCCAGCACTTCCTTTACACCCACTATGGGGTGGAGTTCTCGCCCAGCACTTCATTTACTCCCACTATGGGTGGAGTTCAGACCAGCACTTCATTTACTCCCACTATGGGATGGAGTTCTCGCCCAGCACTTCATTTACACCCACTATGGGGTGGAGTTCAGACCAGCACTTCATTTACTCCCACTATGGGGTGGAGTTCTCGCCCAGCACTTCATTTACTCCCACTATGGGGTGGAGTTCTCGCCCAGCACTTCATTTACTCCCACTATGGGGTGAAGGTCTCGCCCAGCACTTCATTTACTCCCATTATGGGGTGGAGTTCTCGCCCAGCACTTCATTTACTCCCACTATGGGTGGAGTTCAGACCAGCACTTCATTTACTCCCACTATGGGATGGAATTCTCGCCCAGCACTTCCTTTGACACCACTATGGGGTGGAGTTCTCGCCCAGCACTTCATTTACTCCCACTATGGGGGTGCAGTTCTCGCCCAGCACTTCATTTACTCCCACTATGGGGTGGAGTTCTACGCCCAGCACTTCATTTACTCCCACTATGGGGTGGAGTTCTCGCCGCCAGCACTTCATTTACTCCCATTATGGGGTGGAGTTCTCGCCCAGCACTTCATTTACACCCACTATGGGATTGGAGTTCTCGCCCCAGCACTTACGTTTAATCCACTATGGGTGGAGTTCTCGCCCAGCACTTCGTTTAATCCCACTATGGGATGGAGTTCTCGCCCAGCACTTCATTTACTCCCACTATGGGTGGAGTTCTCGCCCAGCACTTCATTTACTCCCACTATGGGGTGGAGTTCAGACCAGCACTTCATTACTCCCACTATGGGGTGGAGTTCTCGCCCAGCACTTCATTTACTCCCACTATGGGGTGGAGTTCTCGCCCAGCACTTCATTTACTCCCACTATGGGGTGGAGTTCTCGCCCCGCACTTCATTTACTCCCACTATGGGGTGGAGTTCAGACCAGCACTTCATTTACTCCCACTATGGGGTGGAGTTCTCGCCCAGCACTTCATTTACTCCCACTATGGGGTGGAGAGTTCTCGCCCAGCACTCATTATTACTCCCACTATGGGGTGGAGTTCTCGCCCAGCACTTCATTTACTCCCACTATGGGATGGAGTTCTCGCCCAGCACTTCATTTACACTCACTATGGGGTGGAGTTCTCGCCCAGCACTTCATTACTCCCACTATGGGGTGGAGTTCACGCCCAGCACTTCATTTACTCCCACTATGGGGTGGAGTTCTCGCCCAGCACTTCATTTACACCCACTATGGGGTGGAGTTCTTGCCCAGCACTTCATTTACTCCCACTATGGGTGGAGTTCAGACCAGCACTTCATTTACTCCCACTATGGGATGGGAGTTCTCGCCCAGCACTTCCTTACACCCACTATGGGGTGGAGTTCTCGCCCATCACTTCATTTACTCCCACTATGGGTGGAGTTCAGACCAGCACTTCATTTACTCCCACTATGGGATGGAGTTCTCGCCCAGCACTTCATTTACACCCACTATGGGGTGGAGTTCAGACCAGCACTTCATTTACTCCCACTATGGGGTGGAGTTCTGACCAGCACTTCATTTACTCCCAATATGGGGTGGAGTTCTCGCCCAGCACTTCATTTACTCCCACTATGGGGTGAAGGTCTCGCCCAGCACTTCATTTACTCCCATTATGGGGTGGAGTTCTCGCCCAGCACTTCATTTACTCCCACTATGGGTGGAGTTCAGACCAGCACTTCATTTACTCCCACTATGGGATGGAATTCTCGCCCAGCACTTCCTTTACACCCACTATGGGGTGGAGTTCTCGCCCAGCACTTCATTTACTCCCACTATGGGGTGCAGTTCTCGCCCAGCACTTCATTTACTCCCACTATGGGGTGGAGTTCTCGCCCAGCACTTCATTTACTCCCACTATGGGTGGAGTTCAGACCAGCACTTCATTTACTCCCACTATGGGGTGGAGATCTCGCCCAGCACTTCATTTACTCCCACTATGGGGTGGAGTTCTCGCCCAGCACTTCATTTACTCCCACTATGGGTGGAGTTCAGACCAGCACTTCATTTACTCCCACTATGGGGTGGAGTTCTCGCCCAGCACTTCATTTACTCCCACTATGGGGTGGAGTTCAGACCAGCACTTCATTTACTCCCACTATGGGGTGGAGTTCTCGCCCAGCACTTCATTTACACCCACTATGGGGTGGAGTCTCGCCCAGCATTTCATTTACTCCCACTATGGGGTGGAGTTCGCGCCCAGCACTTCATTTACTCCCACTATGGGATGGAGTTCGCGCCCAGCACTTCATTTACTCCCACTATGGGGTGGAGTTCTCGCCCAGCACTTCATTTACACCCACTATGGGGTGGAGTTCAGACCAGCACTTCATTTACTCCCACTATGGGGTGGAGTTCTCGCCCAGCACTTCATTTACTCCCACTATGGGGTGGAGTTCTCGCCCAGCACTTCATTTACTCCCACTATGGGGTGGAGTTCTCGCCCAGCACTTCCTTTACACCCACTATGGGGTGGAGTTCAGACCAGCACTTCATTTACTCCCACTATGGGGTGGAGTTCAGACCAGCACTTCATTTACTCCCACTATGGGGTGGAGTTCTCGCCCAGCACTTCCTTTACACCCACTATGGGGTGGAGTTCAGACCAGCACTTCATTTACACCCACTATGGGGTGGAGTTCAGACCAGCACTTCATTTACTCCCACTATGGGATGGAGTTCTCGCCCAGCACTTCACTTACTCCCACTATGGGGTGGAGTTCAGAATAAACCCAACGCGTCTCCTTATAGGAGTCGGCAGGCCGAATGACGTGGGAGTTGTGGTCTGTTTCAAGTGATTAGTTTCCTCTAAATTTATTGGGTCTAAAACAAAACAAAGCAAAGCAAGGCAAGTCAAGGCAAGGCAAGGCAAGGCAAGGCAAGGCAAGGCAAGGCAAGGCAAGGCAAGGCAAGGCAAGGCAAGGCAAGGCAAGGACAAGCAAGGACAAGGCAGGCAACGGCGAACGGAGACAATGACAAGACAAAACAAAAATAAAATCATACGAAACATCAGGAGGACACATTCATTGCGATGACAATATCACATCATCATCAATCAACATAGCATCAGAAACATCATCACCATCCACTCAATCATCATCATCATCATCATCATCAATCATCATCATCATCCATCCATCATCATCACCACCAAAGCCCATCACCACACCACCACACATCATCACAGTCCACCATCACCCCACCTCCACCCCATTCGTCCTCATCGTCGTCGTCGTTGTTGTTGTTGACGTCGTCGTCATCGTCATCGTCATCATCGTCTTCGTCGTCGCCGTCGTTGTCGACAACATCAGTTAGGGGGAGAGGCAGACTGGGATAGGAGAGGAGGGACAGGGGCAGGGGTGGCGTGGGTCGTTCGGACAGTTTCAAGTGATTTGGGGAGTCAGTAGGTTTACATTCCCTGCGAAACCTTGTAGTCAGTAAAGTCACATCCATCTGTCCATTCGCGCTTTACAACTATAAAAAAATGCTTTTAAATGCACAGAGGGAAACCGGTGGAGGAGGAGAAGGCGGAAGAAGACGTGGAGGGATGGAGACAGATAGATGGCAGGCAGTGAAAGCCTATTTCCCCAAAAGACATTAAGGACACACACACACACACACACACATAGAGAGAGAGAGAGAGAGAGAGAGAGAGAGAGAGAAGAGAGAGGGAGAGAGAGAGAGAAGAGAGAGAGAGATAGGGAGGAGGGAGAGGAGGGAGGCGAGGGAGGGAGGGAGGGAGGGAGGGAGGGAGAGAGAGAGAGAGAGAGAGAGAGAGAGAGAGAGAGAGAGAGAGAGAGAGAGAGAGAGAGAGAGAGGTGGATGGCAACATCATGAACGTTTGGTGTGTTAGAAAACAGATCCTGTAATGCTGGAAAGCAAAGTGAATTCCAGTTGACCCATCATTTACGAGCATGTCATTTTCTCTAACAATACTTATTATGAGCAACAAAAACATTGTACAGCGGTGTTACCTTTAAAATGGGCCGGACAAGATTCACATTTTGACAGTGCGAGTCCAACGTGAGTTACACGTTTGATTGTTGTTTCACAGGACACGAGAAGGCTATGGCGGGAGTCATGCTTTTTTCAGAAGCACTGCGAGCCCGTAAGTCTTGAAAGATTTACCTTTCTGCACATCCCTGCTTACGTCAAATTCACCATCGTGGGCCTCTTTTTCTTGCATATTTGGTGATTTTTCTCATCTTTTGTGTGCTTTGAATAAACCATCAATGTTATGTTGGTTTAGCTCTGTTGCTGTTGGTGTGTTGATTATGGTAGACGCATAGATGTCGCTGGTATGAGTACTAGTGCACATGTACACGGTGGGTGTAACGGTGAAGGCGGTAGCGTTAGAGATAAAGTTAATGGTGAAGATGGCACGAGGGTGCAGTCAGAGTTTGTGCCAGCGATAATGATGATGGTGTTAGTTATGGCGGTTGGTTAGTAGAAATTATGTTGATAATAAGGACAATAAAAAAGTATGTTCTGAAATGCCGTCTGTTGGTTTGTTGCAGGGACAACATCCGCGGAGTAAGTAAAATGAAAACATGCGTGAATGTACGGTAGACATTTCTTATAGGTGATGTACTTATTAATTGAGTAGTTTGGATACATTGTTGAAAAGTCAGCTAAAAGGGGTTACTCCAGCAATTTTGAGATTTGACTCGATTCAGAAAGCTGAACAATTCAATTTTAACGCTAAATGATTATTTTGACGTCTTTAGATAGGTAACGCAATTTACGGGGGGGGGGGGGGGGGGGGGGGGGGGGGGACACACTTCGAATGATTGCGTAACATCCCACCTTATCATCACATTGGTTTTGTCTTACTTGCGAACATATGTATATAAAGTATTTGATATGCTTTTTACACAGCGGGCTCTCATTTTAACTCGTAGCTCGTTTTTATTGGTGATAGATATCTGTAAGAACTGGCTCTGGGCCAATTTTCATTGATGTAGCTTCATTACAAGAAGGGGGTTGCTATGCAAAATGTAGCTCAAACGTGAAGAGCAGTTTTCTCGAAAAGCTTTTAAAATTTAATTTCGTTTTCAGATTGTCATTACTCAGCAAAAACTAACATATCATGACGATTTCGTATTAATTTTGAAGGGTGTGTGTACTGTACAATGACACAACTATCTGAAAATCATCAAAGGTATCCGAAGAACTTATTTCAGGAAGACTGATCACTAATAATTTTCTGCTGTGGTGACGTCGGTGGCCTGGACAAATTGAACTTGTAGGTAACTTTGTGGCAAGGGCGTCTTGTACTTGCTAACTTTACCTTGTCGCCATTTGAGATCCCCTGTGGGTTGAGGGGGAAAATAGGTCCACTGCTTCCCCTACGCAATTTGTAAAGAGTGAATAGCTAGAAAATCGAGACTTTACTTGTTTCTACTCCAGCCATTTTTGGTGATTTGCGTTATCAGTCGTCTTACATAGTCTGCAGACGCTGCTAAACGTAAAATGTTGCAGAGAAATCAGACTGGAACTTAACACTTGTATTTGTGATTTTTCTTTTCACTTACCTTCCCATCTATCTGGGAAACAGTTTAAACTAATCCATAATGGGTTCAATGAAAGTAAAAAAGTCAAGTTACAAAACCGTCAGCATTCATATTTACTGAAATATTACATACTGCACTTAGACACATGTTTATAAATTCTCATGTTGCTTTATCGGTCTCAATTCACAACTCACGATAAAAACTTGCTTATATGGGGAAGTAGTCAACGCTGTGCCTCCCACTGCGATTTTAAAATATGATTTCATAATTTCTGAGAATTAAGTCT
>JAWQFJ010000998.1:20000-35000 GCA_034096865.1 Theodoxus fluviatilis
ATGCATAAACGGTGCATGAAAATTAGTCTTTTAAGTAGCTGTATATATTTCTCAATACATTCTTTTTTTAAAAGAGAGGCCTAGGTATGAAAGTAGTGTGTGAGTAGTTATTCAGTGTATCTGCGTAATGCATTATTTCAGAATACTCTTTATGGATTTCAAGTTCTTGAAAAAAGAATTCGACAGAAAGTTTACCTGTTGGGGCCATTCCTTGTGACATGAAACTCACAAGGGAGCAAGGCAACAGATAGTCTGCAGAGGAAGAACCACCGTCAGCAAGCGTTTTGGCCCTTAAACCTCCTCGACACTTTCAGGAGGAGGGCTACACTTCGTTACAGCTCCAGGTGTCCGTCTCCAACATTCTCTTGTCTATTAGCACGCTATGTGCACATCATGGGGTGGAATCTGCCTGCTTCCACCACTAGTCTACTGTGTATGTAATGTGTCATGTTTTGTCTTGTGTGTGTGTGTGTATGTGTGTGTATGTGTGTGTACATGCATACATATGTTTATTTTCTGTTAAGTGTGTGCATGTGCATCACCACCGTTGTTCTGTACATTTCTATTCATGAACATGCCTTCATGCAAGTGCAAAAGCAAAACATTACCACAAGATGTTTAGAGAAAATAATCAGACTTTATTTATGAATAGATGAAAGCAAGTACTATGATGTGGATTTCCGTAACAAGTTTAATACAATACATCCACTTGAGATTTCCAGTGAATGGAAACTTCAAATCATATATATATGCAACAGTATGCTGTTAAAAATATCAACAGCATGTCAACAGCATCATCATAATATTCAATGATAGGTCTGTCAGCCTTTCTTTCCACTGAAAAAAAACAAAATTTTTAATTATTTCCTTTTGCATTAGTGCTGTTATAGATTAGAACACCCCCCCCCCCCCCCCCCCCCCCCCCCCCCCCCCCAAAGTCAGTACTTCGTACATAAGCTATATTTGCAAAAAGTTTACAAATGTAAATAAAAACCAAAAGAAAATCTAGCTAACATCAAAAGGTTTTGCATGGGAATGAGAAGCAGCAAATAATATGTACACTTTGAAAGAATGGTCTTATATACAAAAAGAATTAGCAAAATATTGCTTCAAACAAAAGATTACTTCAAAAAATGCCGCCCAGTGTGTCCCAAGGGTGTGCGGTGGGGGTGAGGTGAGAGTCGTAACATTCCTGAAGTGGACATGCATGCACACACACACACACATACACACGCACACGCACACACACACACACATACACACGCACACACACACACACACACGCACACACTCACATACACACACACACTCACACACACGCACACACACACACACGCACACATACGTGCACACACACACACACACACTCACACTCACACACTCACATACCATAGAACCAAATGATGATGAAGTCAACTGAGGTACCATTTGTAACAAAAGTAAGTCCATGCACTGCTAACATGGCAGTGAGCAAGACGGTCTATTGCTTTCAACAAGACAAAGACTGCTTTTCCCTCACTGCTTGTTTCAGATCTAGGGGTGAATGACCTGTGCAAATAGTGAGTGACGGAAAAGTAATGCGGCCGTTTTGCATTATGACACTAGTTCCAAGCTCTATATACTTCCACAGCACAGAGGAAAACAGATCTTCAGTAAAACTATACAGACATGCTTTAATGGATTTCAACAGTGGTTTCTCTGTTTGAACTGTCCTTCTCATTGTTGTGCACAAGACATGTACTGTTATGCAACAAAAATTTAAGAGAATCACACACTTCTCCAGAACTGTTTCCTTTGACATAATTTCTGTACTCCAGACAAAATCAACACATGAGAATATGAATGCTCCATGACACTCATGGCTTATTTTGATTTTGATTTCAAGCATCCAGTTACATGAAGCAAGTCAACCATCACATGTATAGTCAAATTACTAGTCTTCAATAAAACGTCCTTACACAAATGTTAACAGTTTGCCTTGCTGGCTGCGTCTACTGTGCAACACATGTGCAAGATACAGGATTGTAACTAACGGTGCAAATTGTGTGGTGATACAACACAGGTTTGCAGTCAAATGACATGCTGGATGCCCTCAAACCCACTCCGTTACATTTAACCCCCATCTTTCCACATTCCCACCCTGGTCACAACTGGAACCAGAAAGTCAGATCAGAACCAATACGGCAAAATGACCTTTTGCGTAGAATAACAAAGGGAACACGGAAGTTTTTAAAAAGAAGCTGCAGATAATCTGAGATGGAGTGGACATGGAACAATACAACAGATATGGAAAAGCACGAAAGATATGGTTGATTGATGGGGGGAAAAGGAAGATAAATTGAATGTGTGGTGAAAAATGAAAGGCAAGTGGTTATCTTTGCTGGGAAGAAACTGCATGTTAAGGAGACGAACAGAGCTTCCTCCATTCCCTGGCACAGGAAGCTGTGTCCAGTTCCTCTGGTACAAGCAAAGACGGAACTGTGGTTTGGACAAGGTGACGTGTGAAACTGTCCTGAGGAAAGGGCAGACTACAGACTGTGGCAAGATGTCACTGCTGCCAGTCTTCACACACTCTTCCCACTGCAAGTGTCCCACTCCAGCTTGAAGTTCCCCCCCATCTCCCCCTCTGCCATCTCCCAGTCTATGTCACAGTTCATGTTGATTCTCCTCAGACCCTCACTGGGTGAAATGCTGGTGCTGCTAAACATATCAGGGTCCACTGGGGGTTGAAACTCTTCAGGAATGTCATCCATGCTGAAGCCCACAGGAGGAGCCATCCCCTGAAAGTTGCCATACACCCTGTCTGGTCCCTGCTGAGAAGTCTGATGGTTTGCAGCTGGTGAGAAGGACTTGGAATCTCCACTTCCCTGGAAGGAGACAGGGGGGATGTTCATTGGACCAGTGTTGGGAAGGTGGTACACACCTTCCTCCACGTCCACATGCAGGTGACCCACAGGCAGCTGGCCTGGCCTGTCTTCTGGTTCCTCAGGCCCACCAAGATTTCGAATACCGTACGTGCAGATTGAGCGGGCATCTTGCTCTGTAGGGTAGTATGTGCGGCACTCGTCATCTATGTCGTTGTAGGTATGCCAGTTGTCATCTACGCTCAGCCTGATGGGAGGGCTGTCCAAGCCAAGGTTGTTGTCCTCGCTCTCTCGCGGCAGAGACTCGATGCCCGAGTCAAGGCGCTGCATGAAGGGGGGCACTGTGTCCACTCTGAAGTTCTTGCTGAACCAGCTGGGGTTGCTTCTCTCATAGGCAGCTGCCTTCTTGACAGACTCCAGGAGGTAGTGGGGTGCAGGAGGACACACAACCCTGGACCGCCATGGGTCTCTAGCATGCATGATGACACTGACCACATCAGCCAGGTGTGAAGGCAGAACATATCTGAAAAACAGCCACAGAAATAAGTCAGTTTCTTAGATTTTGAGATTTCATTCATAAGTTTTCTGGGGACATTTCAAAGTCGTACTTTGTGCTGTCCCTCTTTTGAAGATGGAGTGCTAACATTGTTGTTCTTGGAGAGTGCTGGGGTGCTGAGCATGTGCAGCACCAGTTCTGCACCTGGTAAATTCCAAACTCTAATGGGGTCAAGGGGCGGTCACAGGACGACCTAGTATGCACCGGCCCTCATAAATGGCTTCGCCATATAAGCAAAGTCTTTTTCTGGGGACATTTTAAATTCATACTTTGTGCAGATCTTTTCTTTACAACCACTCTGGCAGGAACCATGAGGCAGTACACTCTCTCTCTCTCTTACAGACACGACACACACACACACACACACACACACACACACACACACACACACACACACACACACACACATCTTTCCAAACCTACCTGATGCCTTGATTGATCTCAGTCAGCACAAAGTCAGGGGCTGTGTGGTCAAAGTGGGTAGTGAGCACATTGTGCAGGCTCTGAGTATCCACCAGGCGGGCACACAGTCGGCAGAAGGCGGTCAGGAAGAAGTCCTTGGTGGGACTGGAGCAGAGCTGCTCCGCCTGCTTGCTGCCTCGCCAAGCCTGGCCCAAGTAGAAGGCTGCCTCCGAGTTGACCACTAGGATGAAGTCGCTCTGCTCCAGCATTTTCATCACCCAGCGCAGCATGCCCGACATCTGGATGTCATGCGTGCACCATGGTGCAAACATCACCTGCAAAATGGAGGAGGAATGGAGGAGAAGGTGAGAGTGGGTTCATGTTGTGAATTTTCATGAAGAGGGTATGATCATCTTTGATTTGCAAGATATTCTATTATGATTAGTTATGGAAACATAAGGTTAAGTGATGCACTACATTTTACTTCCACAATTTCTTCTACTAGGACGGCTGAAAAATCTCTCCCTCCTCTCTCTTTCTCCTCCTCCTCCATACAAGCACAATATTACCATCACCCATCACTTCAGCGAATACCACTCCTGCTTTTCGAATTTCAACACCAAATATATGCTTGCATAGATTATTTTTTCTCTCTTCCTCCTCTTTCCAAAACTGCTGCTACTACTGCTACTCACTACTACTGTACTATTACTACTACTACTGCTACTACTACAACCACCATTACTATTATTACCAGCAGATCTGACATGGTGATCGAGCCTTGAGCAGGGAGGCATGGAGGGAAGGGGGACAGGGGACAAAGTAAGGCAGCATCAGGTAAATGAGACGGGATATAAGTACAGGATTCCCAGAGATGCGGATCCTGTCTACCACCAAAATGCACCTGTGTACGTAGGGATATGTCTATGTCACATAGATTGTGTGACCTCCTTATTTTGTCATTTGTTGAATGGTTTCTACCAAGATTCAAAGCTTCATTAGATCTTCTATTCATAGAAAACTGTCTTACCAGATGTTGATTTTCCGTTTTTAGTGGTAGATGTGTGTAAAAATATTATTGGGAATGGTCATGGGGTTTGTCGACCAGGTTGTTATTTTGCATAAGTTGAGTTCAATCTTCCAAGGTGAATTGAACACACGGTTGGATCCGAATGATCTGACCCTGTCCCAATGCCCCATGGTAGCCTCTTTGGTAGCTTGGGGCCGGCCCTGGCTGAGCTACTATATAAAGCAAGCTCCAAAAGCCCAGCAGCTAGGGGTTCCAGCTGATGATGAGGCATCAAGCAGCTCAATCTGGCTGTATGTTACTCTTGTGTGTACAGTATGTGTGTGTGTGTGTGCGTGTGTGTGTGTGTGTGTGTGTGTGTGTGAGAGAGAGAGAGAGAGAGAGAGAGAGAGAGAGAGAGAGAGAGAGAGAGAGAGAGAGAGAGAGAGAGAAGAATGTGATATGATGTAGTGGAATGTAGCCTACTGGAAGGCGGTGTAATTTAATGCAGTTTTTTGAAATGTAATGAAATGTAGTGTAATTCTTGTATAGTACAGGAACATGAGAGATGATGAATCCCCATTGTATGGGCTGGTGGCCTAACAATAAAAGACTTGTTTGTTTTTGTGGGGGTGTTGTAAGAGGAAAAACAGGGTGGATACCTGGCAGTGGCAGCAGTCATGGAGATATCTGGCCAGACTTCCCACTGCTTCAACATGGGACTCATGGTCCTCAGCAAACACCAGGAACACCGTACACATTTCTGCACACACAAAATCATCCACGTACTACATGCAACACAAACTCACATGGATAGGCATTTGTATGTATGAATAAACTTGAAGAGAACCTGAATATTTCCATAATGAAGAATTTAAAGGTGTATGCAAATAAATAATGCCCAACAACCAAATAAGCAAACAGTGTAAAAATCAGAAAAGTGTTCTCTAAAAGATTACTTAAAAATCAATTGTTTTATTCACAAAAAGCTAAAAATTACACACACACACACACACACACAGTATTACAATACAAATGCAAGCTCACTGACATTTGAACAAAACAAACATTCCTACTAATTGTCATTTGTGGTATGTATAAAGACTATGTGTCTCAACATTTCTAAACATTGGTTTTACAAGTTTCACAACTTTATTATGAAAAATCAATAGAGCAAACTGGTGTTGTAATGTAAACAAACCATCACCGATATCTCATTTGACACATTAATAGTGTTAGACAAAATGAGCCTTTCATGTTACAGTTCACTTATATGAAAACATGTCACAATTAAATAATGAATCAACAAGTATTTTCACAAATCAGTGACACTTATGTCTTCCCTATGAAAACTTTATATTAATTCACTTCACAGGTTTAAATTGCACGAAGCAAAAGCAAAGAGCACAATCTCCAAGAAAGCACAATAAGCTGAAGGCAATCAGCAGAGAAGAAAAAGTGATTACTTACTATTGTTAACATGAGGCGCTACTGCCGAATTGTTTGCACCAACATTGCTGGGCGGATTAACGGTAAAGGTGTTGGACTCTGCAAAAGACAAGACAGCAATTCCATCATTAACAAATCATTAACCTGCAGAGGAAATACATTGTTGAGGGTCTACTGATTATATTAACTACATCATCACTCACTTATCTCCAACAAGTGCATTTGCAGTAGACTGTTGGACAAGAGCCTGTATTAACTTGCACATGGCTCCTACAGTTCAGTCTGAGACTTGAAGCTCATCTCACCACAACACAATGAATTGGACACCAGATCAGAAAATTCAATGGGGAAGAAATCATTTCCCGTGAATGTACTGTAACTGTAGAAAAGCACTGGCCTCATATGATCCCTGGGGAGATGAATTAAGTTCCTGCTTCACTGCAGCTGTATGCTTCCAATATGTCTATAAGGGGTTTAATTGTGCAAATTTGATCTGTGAGCTCCAGGGGTAAAGCATACAGTAGTTTTAGCCAATCTGAATAGGTGGAAAAGGATGCTAGATAAAACTGAAGTTTACATTCACCTTTTGGTTACCTGCTGGTTCCCTGGTCACCAACTGACAAGCGTTTTAACCAACAGACCTGAGTTCCAGAGAGCCCCAGTATCATTTCATCTTTCTATTTCCATGTTTTTGCTCCATGAACCAGTTTGGACCACTGCCCCAGAGCCATCACAAGGCGGTTCCATTATGTTTATATGGAGCTCTGTCCAATGGTCGTTTCACTCTCTTTCATTCTCAGATTTTCCTAATCTTTTGGTTAAGCATGAGGGCTGCTGGTGATGACCCTTTGTTAGTGTATTTCATCAACAGGCATTCGTCTAGTTTTCATGTAGATATATAACTATTTTCTTTGCAAAATTGAAAGGAAAAGAATACCTCAAAGTGGATTTTTTTCTAATTCCCCATGGAACACGTTTAAGGGAGATGAATGGAAGGGAGTAAAAAAAAAATGAAGCCTTTAGCGTAGTGGATAGCAAGGACACATAGTTGAGGAGAAAACTTGGTAAGTGTTCTATGATGGAGCAGATCTGCAATTCAAATACTGCCTATGTGCTAGTAGGAATAGGGGATGGCAGAGAACTTGAACGTTTATTTGATAGGCCAGAGGCTGGGATGGTGGAAAGACATGTTGTTAGGAGGATTTTCTCCTTGGGGCTCACCTCGTTGGCACTTTAGTCGACGGCGACAACCAAAGAAACCTATGAGTGCCAGAAGAATAACTGCAGCAATGACACCGGTGACAGCTGCCACCACATTCTTCCATGTGTCATCCTCCTTGTTGGGTGTATTTACAGTGTGGAATGGATCACTGGATGAAACACTTGGACGCACTGAGGGAGAAGGTGAAGGCTCTGTGGCACAGCAAGCAGGAACAGTGGCAATGATAATGCTCATGTCTTCAACCGGAGAAACACTCAAGCTCTTACATGATGCCAATATGGATTGAGATGATTTCAATTAGCAATTATGTCACCAAAGAAAACCACAATTTATCACATGAACAAAAAGAAAGCACTGTCAGAGAGTTGCATGTTGTCCATAACTGTTTTTTAAAATGAATATTTTATTATAGAACTCCTACTGCTGGTACAGCAGTTTTACATGCAATTGCAAGTCAAAGCTGCAGCAGTTTCATGCTCCCAATCATCAGTGGCAATAGAGATGTTCTATGGAACTTTCAAGGCTGAACTAGCATTTAATTACTTTTTTAAATAAAGGTTTTTAAAGAATTTAAGTATGAATCTAAGCCTTGCATGCATATACATGTTCACTTTGACATGAGAATGAATGAAAGATTGAATGGATGAATGAATGAAGCTTGACAACCTATCAGCCTTTGTAGGCTATGTGGGGCCTCTGACCATGACAACCACAGCAGCAAGTTAGAGTAAGTCAAGTCTCTATCTTCCTCATTGTTTGCATTACACAAATAACATGGGGAGATACAGTAAGTCATTTCTTCCCTGAACCCACAGAGGATCTGATACATGAAACAAACCTTTTCATATATATATGAAAGTACCGATAACAATACAGCAAAAATTAATATAAAAAAGTAAAAAATTATACATGAGGGGAGGGAACAGGGAACGGTTTGGAGGAGGCGTTATACTCTCTAACACTCACTCACACACAGACACACTGGGTTGATACATGAAACAAACCTGGTTTGCTGCTTTCTGTTTGGGTGGTAGAGGGAGTGGTGGGGGATTTGCTGGTGAAGTTGAAAGCTGGAGTGCGGCTGACAATACATTGGCTGCAAGTCCTGAACCCTCCCTGGCTGTCCACAGAGTAGCACTGGCATTTTCTGTGATCACTGAAGTGCATGTCCACTGCTTGCACCTGTAACACATAGAGTGTCAGTCAGCCTCCATGAAAGGTACATGAACACTCATTCTCCATCAAATACATTTGAGATTACCAGTACAAATAATCACCTGTAGGACAATGCCACTGCTTTAAACAAAATACTGCTGCATTGAATGCCAAAAAACTTTGAAATACACATTATCCGCAAATTCTCCTGTTGAAATATGATGTCCGTAGCTGTAAATGGTGAAGAGAAAATTCCAAAAACACATTTTGGATTAACAGACCTTTACTGAAAAATATGCCAAGTTGAAAATCATAACTGGAGTATTAAAATCTCCAAAAATTATACCATCAACATTTATTCACAAAAAAGTCAATGTAAACATTAAATCATGATTTATTCAATTATAATTGCAAAGGGAACTAATCACATCAAGGAAAGAAAAAACGGAAACTACTACAGACAGAAAAGCAAGGAAGGGATGATTTGAAACTGATCACTTTCAAGATACAGCCTTAATCTCACTCCATCTCTGGCATTTGTTCTATTGGTTCAAATCTCCATCTGTCAGTGCACCCTTTAGTCTAACCAGACATCAGATCCCTCCACTTTCTTTCCTGACCACCCCCTACTCCACCCACTCACCCCCTTCAAACCCCACCCACCTTCTCTCTACTCCCACCATCATCTCTATTCCCATCCCTCTCTCTGCTATTTGGACATAGTGTGAGGGTGTACTTGTTTGCAGGACAAGGAACGAGTGACAGGTGTACAGAGAGGGAAGGAATGAAAAGGGTAAAGGCGTGGTCTTACACAGTGACTCATCCCCCATGTCTGTTTCTGAAACTGCTTTACATTTAACCCCTTGATAACTGGACCCCTTGATCAATCCTTCACTGGCACCAGCCAACCAGCACAGTGACAGATCAGAAGCACGAAGTCCGGTTCCAGCACCAACACTTCTCTCTGGGGAACATTTTTACCAGATGCCTGCTCATGGCCACATGACAGGATGAATTAATTGTACATCAGTGTGCCTTTGCTCCCCATACTGATGTTGCTCCTTGGTCTGAAGAAGCAATGAGGGTTAAGCACTTTGCCCAAGGATGCAGCATTACTATCCAGCAGCTTTGAATGTCAATACTGTCAGCTGCAACCAACAGCAGGCAATTAACTGCTCTCACCAGTGGCCTAGGAAGTTTAAAGGGAAGATGGAATCAAGTAAAGAGGGAAAAAAAGTAGGAAGGAAGGAAATAACCAAACAAGGAAGAAAGGAAGGAAGGAAAGAAGCAAAGAAGGAACTTCACTTACCCCAATACTGTAGGGTCCAGTGGAAATATTTTCAAAGCTAATTCTTCCATACTTCATGACTGTCTACAAAAATAAGGAGAAAAGTTATAAGGTACAATTGAACTAAATGTTAATCTTACATATCAACAAAGACCAACAAATAATGTAAATAATTATCAGCAAAGCAACACTTAAAAGTCTTTGTGTACATGCTCTTGATCAACTTCTCATCACAGCTCTGAAAGCTAAAATGGTGCCAATGAATGTATGAAGACTTGGAATGTTTTATATTCCTCTTTTTTATAATATATCTTTCTATGTGACTTAGTATAAAGAGAAGTGAGCAACTGCACATATTAGCATAACAAAACTAAATCACACATGCCATATTGTGCCAAACTTTGCTTGAAATTACTCCCTGTAGTATCCAATAACAGTTTGAGAAAAACGCTAATAAAGAATGGAATACTATTATCCATCCTTTCCCAAGTGTGCATTGAAATCACATAATTAAGTATAAATGGGAGATTATTTCTGTAAAAACAACTGAGAATAGCATAACAGAATTGACAGATAACTAAAATTAATAAAATCTCAAAATTGAATAAGTTGCCACCAATCAAATCAAGCTGAGTGGCTGAGTGCCTCAATTTGTAGTAAGGAATCACAGTTGGTAACTCCCATCGTGGGCACACAACACAGCCTGTGGCCCGAGGGTCAGAGAATTAGAGGGCAGAAGGTCTGAGGAACTGGTCGCCCAGACAGCTGGGGAACTTCTGCCCTCTAACTCCCCAGGGACCCCCCCGGGGACAAGGTCATAGAGTGATAAGCGTCTGGGGCCAGGAATTATCCAGTCTTGAATAAAGGGGTTATACCCAAGCATCATTGAAACTGCTGTCTTGCTTGGGAAAACCTGATCGTCCCTTCCCGTCCCGTCCCGCAAGGGATGGGATCCACCAGCAAGAGGATTAAGGATAGAACAACACTGCTCTCCTCTCTTCCTCATTTACCGTAACACTGGCATCTTCTGTATGCCCTCTCTACATAAAGAATGAAATAACTCACTGCACCAATGCTCAGCCTCAATAGACAACATAAAGAAACTCCACCATTCACTCACATGGCTGACTTTCTTGGTCTGTAACACAGTCAGAAACAAAGGGTCCCTGCCATCCAGCAGTTTGACTTCATACTGTGTGAAGTTCAGATTGTCAGGAGCAAAGTAGAATGTAGTGTTGATGATGCTCTGTTCCTCGTTCAGCTGGTATGAGATGGATGTCACCCAATCCTTGGGGTTAGTCTCATAGTTGCTATCTGTAAATGAAACGGTACTTGAGATAACAGCAAGACTTGAATGACTTGTTTCAAAGAATCAAGGCAACTTTGTTGCATTGTAATTAAAGTTTCTGATTCCAGCATGACAACTCTTTAAAAAATAGCACAATGTAGCCCCAGACATTTTGAAAAGCAAGTGGTCAAAAGTGAGGGAATGGAGGACAGAACACAAAATGATGAGAGATTGAGAACAGGTAGAGAAAGAGCATTTGCAGGGCAGGAGATGGAGGGGAATGATCAGAGATTATAGCAGCATAAGCAAAAGGAACTGGGGGGTGGGGGGTGGGGAGGGAGGAGGAGGAGGGGGAGGGGGAGGGAGGGAGGAGGGAGGAGGAGGAGGAGGAGGAGGAGGAGGAGGAGGAGGAGGAGGAGGAGGAGGAGGAGGAGGAGGAGGAGGAGGAGGAGGAGGAGGAGGAGAAAAACATGTAGTAGAGGAAGTGGCAGTAGCAGCAGAAGCAAGAGCAGGAGCTGGAGCAGGAGTATGAAGTGGGAATAGAAGGAAGAGCAGGAGGAGACTCAGAGGAGGACCAGCACCAACGGCCACAATACGTGCCAGTAGGACAAAGAGTCCAAAGGAACAGTGCATTCAATGGGATTTATTTCATTGACCACAAGTTGTTGGAGCACCCATACCACTCTAGTCCACTAGAGACCCCACCTGCCAGCGAAAGAGTCTCTAGCACAGTTCATATCACGTGATGGAACTATTCTGTCTGGAATATGCTTGAGGAGGTCACACGAGAGGCTTGTGGGATAGCCCTCTGCTCCCTGACATACACAGTTAATTAAAGTAGTTCTAAGACTATTTTGCACAAAACTCTTAACTTACGCTTGTTGAGGCAATAAACAAGCGTTTGCTTGATAAAATAAAATGTTTGTGTTGAAATGGAAACAAGGTTTGACATCTGAATGATTTCTGTAAAAAAAAATAAACGAATAGCATCCAGAACGAGCTACTTTTGGCACAATGCTGCAATGCAAAGCGTCAAGTCTATTATGCATTCATTGCAAACTGCACTAGAGTTGCTACTGACTCGGGTTCACAGAATGCACCTATACATCACTCCTTCATCAGGTGAGAGCTAGGCAAAAGAAATAAACAGGTGTAGCATGAGGAAGAGAAAGGAGATGACAAGGAACAGGAGGGCAAAACATCTGAAGACAGCTCTCTGTACCTGACTTAGACTGTGTGAGGACAAAGCTGACTTGTCGGACAGCGCGAAGCAGCTCATCATCCCAGGTGGGCCAGGGTAGACTGTAGAGCCGCACAAAGTACAAAGTCTCTGCACGCATCTTGTCCAGCAGAAAGTTGAATGTTGTCTGGAAATAAAGAAGAAACAGTATAGATATCGGTGAAACTTTCATCAGATGCAACAGAAATAGTTGGAAGATTTGCAATGAAACACATTTATGTTTTTTATACCTCCCATACAGCAGGCATACAAGTATGTGTGTCTGTTTCCATGCTTGCATATACATGCTTGGGATCTCTATTAAAAATTACACAAAACAATCCAAATAGGTGCATAGCATTCAGATGACACACCATGGAACTGCAGAAGTAAACAAGCAAGCAAGCAAACAAACAAACAAACAAACAAACAAACAAATAAAGTGAAATTAAGCAATTTTTAAATATTTATTATGGTAATGCATTTTAACTTATGAAAGCAATACATTTTAACTGTTCATTGAACAAAATATCCATTGCAAATAGCATCTTGACTGACAGGCAAACAGAGATCAGTTAAAGGCTCATTATCTATTCACTGAACACTCATGCCAACAGGCTCAAAGGCTGTACTCACATATCTCTCCTGCATGCATGCAGGAAAACACACACACACATATCGTGCACATTCATGCTCACACATGCATGCATGCATGCAGCACCCACAAAAGCATTTGTTTGCATGTGCATGCACATGCACACACACACACACACACACACACACACACACACACACACACACACCATAAATACACAAACATATTTTTAACCATCATTTACACACTGTAGGGAGAAAATCATGGCATCATACCTTCACATTTGTAAACTTGCTTCCACTGAGGTCGAAGACACGACACACCAGAGAGCTACTGGGAGCGATTGGTTCCATGAAGACCACAAATCCCTTCAGGTTTGACAAGTCGCTGCCTGTTGCAAACCAAATAATCATCGGCATGACAGATTTGTTGTACTCCTTGTCTAAAGCTCCCCCACCCCCCCACTCCCCCACCCCCCCACCCCCCCAAAAAAGAGAAGAAATTGAGGTTGTGATAACTTGACCAACCCTACTTTTTTCCCATCAAACAAATAAAGAGAAGAAAAAAAGGGGGAGACATAGATGGTAATCAATGAATTGTGTGCTGTCCCATTTCTTCCCTGCCATGTGTGTACTTGGGGAATCCATTATTTCAGTTATAAATAAACAGTTTTTAAGAAGAAAACAAATTGAATTGTGGATAAAATTACAGTTTCGGAAAAAGGCCAGACAAGTTTCAGACTGAGGAATAAACTTTGAAGAGAAGGCCTAGTCCCATGAAAGAAGTCTCTAATGTCTATCAGCCAGCTGAGGACTTTCCTTGGGTTACCAGGTCTAAAAGTGGTTGTTACACTGACCCATGATCTTATGGGGACACTGGAAACATTGAAATAACAATTTCTAGGGGCTAAATAGGAGGAAGTAACAACCAAAAAACCCTCCAAAATTTAATTGACAAAGTTTTTAAAAGTTCTTTTAAAATTTCAATTCTAGTTTTAATCATTAACAGAAAATAAAATAAAAAGAGAAAACGAAAAGCAGTAACACATTAGTCTGGGCACCATGCCCCAGACTGGTGCACTCTTTAATAAGTTTGTCAAGATTCATACAAAATTCTATACAAACACATAATGAGATCATCTGATCTAGATAATCTCAGATACAAATGTCCAGAAATATCTCTACCTGAATTTCTTTGAAATCCATATTAAGTAATACCAAATTAATTTTTTAAAAGCAGGCTTAATGTAATTAATCAGCTAATCAAAAACTTCTTACCATACTACTTTGGCATAAATTCCAGAGTCTAAAGTCCAAATGAAAAACACACACATGCACGCACACACGCACGCACACAATCACATGCATGCACACACGCATGCACACACGCACACACACACACACACACACACACTCACACACACACACACACACACACACACACACACACACACACACACACACACAAATGCAAAACAAAGCATGAAAAAACTCTCACCTGACAAAGCCGGCCTCCAGGTCAGGTTCATGCGAGGGCGATAGGAGCCATCGATCAGGTTCCTGTCTGACACGGCCTCAAAGAATGCAGGTTTGCCCACAAAAGAGTCACCAAGGAGGTGTGGTGGAATATTGTCTGGAAATGCACAACCTGCAAAGATGAAAAAAAAAGAGTGAAGAAAAAAGTGCTACAAACCCTGATCGATGATGATGCTACACAATGATTTACAGGTATACCATCAGTACAACCTGAGCAAATATGCAGTACAGAAATGTAGAAAATCGCTTTCCTGCTTCAGATACTTAATAACGATGACACTGTGTAATGTTTCCTTGGCATATTATTAACATGACCAACACAGACATCATTCAACTTCAATGTAGATGGGATATAGAACCTTCATAATATAAATTTGCTGCTGGAAGTTTGCAAACGCACAGATTCAGTCAAATTTGCACA